>JACXGI010005336.1:37566-47994 GCA_016801175.1 Esox masquinongy | reverse complement strand
ACACACACACACACACACACACACACACACACACACACACACACACACACACACACACACACACACACACACACACACACACACACACACACACACACTGACCTTTACATACTGGCCGGGGCTGACGCGCACGGCTGTGAGAAACGAGTCCTACGCCTATTCTCAAACCGGTGGTCAGCCAAACGCTTCACACTGCCTGTTGTCTCGGGCTCAACCTCTTCCGTCATCCTCTTGGATGTCAATTTCTGTGAAGTCGCCGACCAGTCGACACAAACGCGCACGCACAGCGTCAAAGGTTGCATCGCAAGCGAGAAGGCAAGAGAGACAGGAAAGAGGGTTGGAAAGTGACTAACATTTCTGACAGAAAGAGAGAGAGAGAGGTGTGTCATTCTTTTGGGGTTAAAAGATCAGACTCACTGCCTATTTTACTTTTTTGTGTTTATTTTCCTGTCGTCAGTGTTTCCATGAGGTTATAACCCCACTAGAAAGCCAGCCTTTCGCTAGAATCTCTTCCTCTTAAACAATATCCATGTACACAGCTGTCTGATGTCACAACCAGAGATGTAGACAAGGAGTATGAATGAGGAAAAGTGGCCTGATAGGTAACTTATGAGGGGCTATGGTTACAAATGTCAGATTGACCAGGGTAAGATACCATCTCGCTGTCTCTTCCCATTTCCTTCCTTTTTCTTTATCCTCTAGCATGGTTGACTTCAGACAGTCTTCTACAAAGAAGCCTCTTTCTCTCATTTTCTCAATTTGCTTCTCCGTTTCAGAACACTTACATGTTTCATATGTACTTTCTCAGCCCATTTGTTATCTCGAAAATTATCAGAGAAGTCCATAACATGACTCAGAGAGAAGAGATAGCGAGACTGAGGAAGAGGATAGAGAACAAGAGTTGAGGTCACCAAAAATGTAAACACCATTTATCAAGACCTTCACCCGAGCAATTACACTACCAAATCAGCACAGGAGTTCACAAAATGGTGGGCCCGAGAAGCACGAAAACAAGACTGACCCCGTTTCCCTCTCTTTCCCTCTTCACAGCCCTCCAGCAATAACCCTCTTAACCCAATCACATGAGAGTCATCCAATAGAAACACAATCCAGTGTGTGTGTGTGTGTGTGTGTGTGTGAGTCATAGCATATGGCTGTATGTGTGTGTGTGTGTGTGTGCGCGTGCGTGCGTGTGCGCGTGCGTGCATGCATTAATTCATGCATGACTGTGTGTGTGTGTGTGTGAAGGCCTTTCCTTCCTCGTAATCTGTGGTCCGGGCTCTGAAACACACGGTGTCTGACGTCACTCAGGGGTGGTGGGTCTGGGGAGCTGAAGTAACTCGACACAGGGTGTTGCACAACAACCAACTAGGCTGAACTGGAGAGGATTGGAGGGGGGGACTTTTTAGACTTTCTGTTCTGTCCTTACCCCCTCCACTCTGTCTCCCCCCTATCACACAACAACCTACTGGGCCGGGAGAAAACTTCTGTTCTCACCACCAGCCCCTAACAAGCACTGTCCATTTAATTTCAATTTAAAGGGTTTATTGGCATGGGGAACATTCATTTACGTTGTCAAAGTCAGTGGAAAATAAGATCAAATAACAACGAAAGGATAAAGGCATGTCAAGTGCAACATTATTATCTTTTCGTGGCACTGTAAGGACATAGTATGGAAAAATAAAGGGAGAAATGTTGGTTCTTTACAGTATTGCGTGTTACAGTCTCTTTTCTCCCAGCCCGCGGGTCCCAAACCTTTGCTACAGAAATTGCACATCGCAGTGTTCTGCCCATCTCCCTCCCCTCCACCCATTTTGTTTCTTTTCAATCTTTCTCCTCTAGTTCACACCCTCCCCCCCCCCCCCCCCCTTCTTTCTCTCTCCCCGTTTCCCTTTTGTTTAGGCCTGGTTCTACTTGGAAGTGGCCTCTCCCTGGGGTCCTAAATAGCCCAGCTCCTTTCACAGCGGCCCCTTGCCTTCACGAGAGAGAGGTTTTCAGGTTTGGGTGGTGCCCAGCCTCCACCCCCCCACTGTCCAAGGCTGACCCAGCCCCCCCCCCCGACCACAGGCGTTGTGGGTGTCTGGGAAACGTGGCCCCTTCAGCTGGATGAGGAACCAGGTCTCAGAGCCTCAGACATGCATTTTTGTGTGTGTGTGTGTGTGTGTGTGTGTGTCCTTACAGTTGCTATCGGCTAGGAGTTGTTCACCACAATTCCCACCACAACGCACCCTGGAGTCACTGCCACAGGTTTAGTTGCAGGACAGACACAATGAAAATGAGTTTGTTTGTGTGTGTGTGTGTGTGTGTGTGTGTGTGTGTGTGTGTGTGTGCGCGTGTGTTTTCGAGTCAGTGATTCACTCATTGGTCAGGGAGTGTGACCTTTAAAAGAAGTCCGTCCGTTGCTGATGGACAGTCACAAATAGCCCAAAGTCTCAGTTATGATTTCACTGCACTTGGTTGACAATAGCACTTGTAATGCCGGGCTAGTGGGATCCATTGCTTGGGCGGGACCACCCATACCTACAATGTACGCAAACGCAACTGGATTTTTCTGGAGTTAAACGCATCGGCCTCATAACATTTTTTGGTAAAATTCCCAACCTACACAATTTCCTGTTAACATACCCTTTTAAAAGTTGTCAAACAGCGTTCATCTTTTCTTACGGTGTCTCCTGACCTTCTATTATCGCTTAGTCACTTCTTATGTTGCCGGCGTTGACCAACCCTCATCACACCTGCTTCTCTGTGAGAGAGTGGAGTCATAAAACAGGTGCACCTGTTCTCTTTCTCTGGTCCCTGTGGATTTGGCTTGTGAGCGGCTCGCGCGTTCACCTGTTTGCACAACGGCACACGTCGTGGCTTGGCTGATTGGGGGATAGAGACGCTGGACGTTTGCAGGGGCGGACTTACCGGAATGCAAAGAGGCAACTGCGTATGTTAACCTTCAAATGAAATCAAGTGTCCACCACTCTGCGACGAACATAACGACACACTATCCCGCTCTTGTTTGGTGGGTCTTTTGCTCAGGTAGTGAATGCAGATTGCAAGCCACTCTACAGATTCAAGAGCCGTGTTTTTTTTCCCCTCGAGTGACTATTTCATTTCAGTTGTGTTTGACCTACTAGTCAATTAATTCTACAACAGGATTAATTACCAACTTGTACACACAGAAACATCTACTTATTTTTGGTATGTACACTTAGCGCAATTGGAGGTTCCTTTCGCATATTAATCCTTGTCATTTCTCTACTACTTTTCCCTAATGGTATTTTGATTTATTTCTCTGAGGGGGCCTCAGACTGGAATCTGCCTCGGCCCGCCAAATCGCTGTCCATGAACACACGGTTAATCTGAAAATCCTTGACTGCCGAAAAACACTCAAGGAAAAAAAAAGATCCCAGAAAAAAAAACCACTCCAGATTCTTAGAGAGCACAACAAATTGTAGTCGCTATTTCAGTAAAGTGGGTGGCTAGCTAGCTCGAGGGCTCTGGTTAACAAGAAGCAGTTAATGTTAAACTGAGCGTGACATCAGTGGGTGGGATTTGACTAAATCAAGACAGCTATTATCGTAACACAAGATAGATTACAATAAATGTTCATAATCAAATAACTTCCCTGTACAGAGAGCAGAGAGGCAGGCTAGAATAACGCAGGCAAGAGATATGGAGAGAGAGGAGTTATTATGGTAGATATAGGTAGCGTGGAGTCCCATGGAAGAGAGAGACTTTAACTACATGAACCACTTGTTTTCTCTTCAAATGGGTATAAAACACATTGTAGAACAGGGGACATTTACACACTTAGAACGTACTTCATGTTGTGGTCTGTTTGGTTTCTATACAACAAACCAAACGTCATACCATTGTCACAATCAATGTTGATATGAGTACTAAAAATGGAATACATTCTAATAACTAGAAACTAGTACATATAGCAGTTGTTAGTCTTATCTTGACCACCCACTATAGATTAGACTTCACCCACTTTTACTGTAACCACAACACTCGTCTGGATGCTAACCGCTTTCTGCAAAGTCAAAGTAGCTTTAGAGACATATCTTCACACGGGGCTACTCCCGAAATGACCAACCCCTTTCTATGCATTCAGTGACAGTCTTACACACTGCAGGGTTTTCGGGTGGCTTCTCTGGCTCACTACTAGCCAGATGAAGAGCTAGCACGCTGGCTTCCAAATGATGCCACAACGGGAGTTACGTGGAGGGAATTTACATGGGGGTTAATAACAGAACAAGAAAAGTGGTGTAACAAACAAAAAAAAAAACGATCACGTGGCTGCAGATCCAACTCTTTTCCCCTGGCATCTTTAGTTCATCTGGACTAAAACATTCACAATGCTTGTGTGTGTGTGTGCGGGTCGCATTTGTCACGTGTGTATTTTCTTTGGGTGGAGAACAGGATGGGTGTCACAGACATGTATAGACATTAGCACAACCCAGTCGTCCACATAACAGTAACTACAAGCTGAAGGGATTGTTGTTCTCTGGGTCTTGCTCCCTCTACCTTTATTGCTCCAGTTCTTTTGTCGTCTTCATCTTACACTTCGGCAAACTAATAATTGCTTGTATGCCCTCTAACCTGTCTCCAGACTGTGAGCCTGGGCTATGCCCCTACTACTTTCTCCCACACACTCTTGTATGTCTGAGTGTATGTGGTGTGTGTCTGTGCGTGCCTGCATTAATGTCTATGCCACAATAGAGAATCCAACATCTGTTCCTCCAACCTCAACAAAGAGAGAGCAAGAGAGCGAAAGAGAGACGGGCTTCCTAATTATCATCCTCCTTCTCCACCCATCCACCCGACTCCCACTCCCTCTCTTTTTATCCCTTCTTCCATCTTCCACTCTCCCCCAGATCCCAAGGTTCTGATGCCAGCCCCTAGAGATCTGGCCGATCAACAAAACTACAGACACCAACGAGGGACACTGGGCCTGAGATTATAGATGTTTTTTTTGTGTTTGCGTGTGTGCTGTGGTGTTCCCGTTTCACTAACTACAATGGAAAAACAAGAACATCTGGCTGGTCCTCACTTAAGAAACTTTATCTGCCTTGGGATTAAGTTTGGGATTAGAATTAGGGTTAGGTTAACTTCAGGCAAGGTTAGGTTTATGGGTTAGGTAAAACAGATTTTTTAAAATGGCACTACATTTTTGCGGTCCTCATCTTGTGTATGTTTGTGTGGTGGTGGTGTGTGGAGGGATTTTCATTCTCTACTGATTAAGCCTTGAAATATCACTTTCTCCCTACTTTCCTCTGGACCTAGTCCAAATCCTACCATTATACAGCGCACTACTTCTAAGTAGTAGTTGTACTTCCGGGCCAGTGGGGCTCCTGTTGAAAGAAGTGCACCAGGCAGGGAATAGGGGGAATTTGGGGCGCAGACCTTTGCCAATTTCCATCCCAGCACGACAGCTGCGTGGGTTAGATTCAGCCGAGTATGAGGGGGAAAGAATGTAATTTGCAAGACAGGCAAAGGCTCTGAGGTACAGCTGTTGTATGTCATCACACTTCTACACTGTTCTATCCGACAGGCAGCAAAGGGTTAAAGACGGGGATCCACCCTGCCCCTGAAATTCATTGGAATTTCTTAATTTTCATTCTATGATGGGATGGAGGCCAACAGTGGAGCTTGAGCCCCAGTTCTACCCTTCTATCTGTGGCAAAGCAGCTACCTAGTCATACAACCACATATAAAAAAATAAAAATAAAAACTGGGTTCAACTGTAAGAACTTGAAGGCAATACAATAAACCAACGACTGACTTGGGCCGGAAATGTCCAAACATCCTACGTTAAATGCCATTCTGACGTTGAATTCATTCCAGACATACACAGACATCCAACAGTGAAAGTGAACTACTGGCGTGTGAACATGGGCAACACCAGCCTAACATGACAACACCACCTACAACAGACATGCCCTCCTCTCAGCTTCTTTTTTTTTTTTACCTGTGTCCTGCCTGAACTGGTGCATCGACTGCAGGTCTAGGATGTAGGGCGAGAGACGGCTGTCGACTTGGCCTAGCACGACACTCCCAACCCGGGGATCGTTCCGTATCACCGACTCGATGTGGTGGGAGACGGACGGGCTGTAGGGCCGCCACCGCCCGTGCTCGTTGAGCCATTCCCACACGACCACGGCGGACGCAAGAAGCATGGTGGCCCTGGATAGAGAAGGGAGAAAATGATTTCTTTGTTGACGACCATATTGGGGTTCGATGTATACAGCAATGCGCGTCGGTGTCTACATCCGGAACCCGGCTAGACTTAGTTAATTATTATTTGGTTACAAAGTATCACTGTCCATAAAACGCTCCAGCATCACTGTCTCATCAGAGATTCCATCATCACTACTTACTTCGCCGTAGTTAATAAGTTATATTAGCCACGTTTATCGACATGCAAGTACCGTTTCCCTAAAAAGACAAAGAGGAGTCTTACATCCAGTCAGCCGGCTGCGAGCTAATACGAAGAAGCGCAGCATCTGGGCACAAATACCCGTGCTCTTTTCATGGTCGAAAACGGAAAAAAAAATGTTTCTTCGCCCGTTTGTTAGCTGTAATGACTAAACTGGGCAAAAACAGAACCCGAGACAAAAAACGAAGTGCCCGTGTTAATGTAACCAGCCTGAATTTTCAGTCATGTTGTAAGATTTAGAAACAAACAACCTAATCACTTTGTCAGTTAATGTAGTGCGAGTCGTTTAGCCAAACCAAGCTAGACTTCTGGAAAGAGTGAGAAAAAAATCGGAGCAAACTGTGTTGTTGATAACGCAATCTAAGCTCCTTTCCAGTCGTTGGGGCGTAGCGTGTTAAAAGGTTCCAAATTGACACCCAACACCACCCCGCAATAGAAATACGCGTGACTCCGTAAGCATTCACAAATCTTAAAAACAGGTTGGACAGGTACGGCCTATCTGGCGCGAGTGAAAGAATAGGGTGTTCACTGTCAGTACAGAGCCACTGCCAATTGGGTGAAGGATGGCACAGCTTGATACTTTGCTCTTTGTTGATAGGCCAATAACCAGCTAATTGCCTAATCGCTGCATCATTTTCTCGTACAAAACAGTGGGTCTATTACAGATGTTTATTACACCACATTAGCTACGTTTCTTAGGCTATTCGGAGATACTTGTGTGAATTGGATTGGTGCGAGTACATTAAAGTAAACCACTACCATCATAAGCATTTTAATAAGTACTGGCCATTACATCGACTACTTATAGCCAAAGCAGTATAAACAATGTAATACTTTTGCAGTTATTTCCAATGGGTTATTGTGTGCATTTGTTGACATTTGTTTAAAAATTCGACAGAAGGGAAAAAATAAAGACACCATGATGATGGAACAGGGACGCTTTTACGCAGTGGTTTTAATGTCCTAAAACATTAAAACACACATTCAACAGGTTATATGCCAGCAAAATGAAATAAATAATAACTAATTACGATTAGCAGACGACTTACTTATGACTAGGCTTACTTGCTTCGGGAGGCTCGGTTTACGGAACCGGTTCACAACCAACACAGAAAGTACAGATTTCTCACAAAGCATCTGTAATTGTCCGTCCGACAAGCATGATTCTCCTTAATCCTCACGAGGTGACGCAAAAAGTATCCTTTTTCATAAATCCATCAAAGGCAATTACATTCCTCGGTGTATTTTGTCGTCTCTCGAATAAGACTTTCATAGTGGAATGGTATTTCACCCCCTTTGGCTAACCCAGAAAATACACCTCTGTATCCCTAAATTAAAGAAGACCTATTCCGGAGGATGGGACCTCTGTTCTATGCTACACCACGCCCAAGACCATAGGATGCTGTTTAGGAAACCAATCATGGGCACTGAACTCCAAAAGTAGGCTTGTAATTCGCCACCCGTGCAGACAGGCTCTTGTAATCCCAAATCGCAAACCCAACTATAAACACAAAATAATAAATATAGGACATTTTTGCAATATTCCCTTGTATTTCTAATTCTGTTATTAGCGACGCTAATAACCATCTTTAGAGTGCTTTGGTTTCGGGTGAGTGAAGAAGCATTAGATTTTTAGGATAGTTAAATGTTGCAATAGAAAGGTTTTTCTGCATGCGAAGTAACTGTTGAAAAGGCAGGAGTAAAAGGGTAAATCTACTCTTGGTCTCACACAACGTGTTGAACGTGTTGTTGATAAAATCCTCAAATTCTTCGCCATCTTGTGGCTGTAGGTGAGACGTGCAGACCGGTCAATGCAGGAAGTTTGTCTTCGGTGTTTTATTACTGACATAATATACAATAACGTTACAATCAAAGCGACTTGATCTTGCTTTTCAAGACGAATACCATATTTCGGCCAGAAAGTTATTTATAGCTTCAATCCAGAAAACGTATTTAAAAGCAATCGGATATGTACTCACAACGTCTGGATTTGTCTTTATTCATGGATTCTGAGTTTTTGCGTTGCTGTATATATGTTCTGTATCTCAACTGACAATAACAATATCTATAAAACTTTCCTGTGTAACCTATTCTTCATAAGCTCCTTAAAGTCCACACTCACCAGAACAAGGCTCCATAGCTCAGGGGTTAGAGCACTGGTCTTGTAAACCAGGGGTCGCGAGTTCAAATCTCGCTGGGGCCTGTACACTTTTTGTTTTTCCCCGCCCCTCTAATGATGATAATTAGTTAACGTTTTTAGCCCAAATACAATTTGTGCCTTTTTGTTCACATTAATGCTGTAATCGAGCTTTTTAATAGACTTATAAAATGTGAGATGAATAGAGATGTAAGATGTAGGTTACTTTCCATGTTTATATTTAAGCGCTCAACCACAAAGCTAGTGTAATATGTGGTTAAACCACTACCGCTTAAGGTGTGTTCTTGAACTGGACACAACCAATAGCCTTGGTACAGTATACTGTACTGGCAAAGGTGCTACCCACCCCCTGGGACGTTTTTCAAACGACACACAGTTAACATATTTTTGTATAATAACTGGAGTACAACAACGCAGCTAAGAAATCATCTCTTCAACAATGTATTTGAGAGAAGTCCTTGAAAAAGAATAATCTTATAATTACTTTACTTGAGGGCAAACATCAAGTCAGGTCAATAGAGGGTACACGACAGAGCCCGGATAGCTCAGTCGGTAGAGCATCAGACTTTTAATCTGAGGGTCCAGGGTTCAAGTCCCTGTTCGGGCGATATCATTTTTGTTTCTACTGTTTTCACTTGCTGGTCATATAATTAGAATATCATCAAAAAGTTGATTTATTTCCGTAATTCCATTCAAAAAGTGAAACTTGGATATTATATTCATTCATTACACACAGACTGATATATTTCAAATGTTTATTTCATTTAATTGTGATGATTAAAACTGACAACTAATGAGAATCCCAAATTCAATATCTCCGAAAATTAGAGTATTACTTAAGACCAATACAAAAAAAGGATTTTTAGAAATGTTGGCCAACTGAAAAGTATGAACATGAAAAGTATGAGCATGTACAGCACTCAATACTTAGTTGGGGCTCCTTTTGCCTGAATTACTGCAGCAATGTGGCGTGGCATGGAGTCGATCAGTCTGTGGCATTGCTCAGGTGTTAAGAGAGCCCAGGTTGCTCTGATAGTGGCCTTCAGCTCTTCTGCATTGTTGAATCTGGCGTATCGCATCTTCCTCTTCACAATACCCCATAGATTTTCTATAGGTTTAAGGTCAGGCGAGTTTGCTGGCCAATTAAGAACAGGGATACCATGGTCCTTAAACCAGGTACTGGTAGCTTTGGCAATGTGTGCAGGTGCCAAGTCTTGTTGGAAAATGAAATCTGCATCTCCATAAAGTTGGTCAGCAGCAGGAAGCATGAAGTGCTCTAAAACTTCCTGGTAGACGGCTGCGTTGACCTTGGACCTCAGAAAACACAGTGGACCAACACCAGCAGATGACATGGCACCCCAAACCATCATTGACTGTAGAAACTTTACACTGGACTTAAAGCAACGTGGATTCTGTGCCTCTCCTCTCTTCCTCCAGACTCTGGGACCTTGATTTCCAAAGGAAATGCAAAATTTATTTTCATCAGAGAACATAACTTTGGACCATTCAGCAGCAGTCCAGTCCTTTTTGTCTTTAGCCCATGCGAGACGCTTCTGACGCTGTGTCTTGCTCAAGAGTGGCTTGACACAAGGAATGCAACAGCTGAAACCCATGTCTTGCATACGTATGTGCGTGGTTGTTCTTGAAGCACTGACTCCAGCTGCAGTCCACTCTTTGTGAATCTCCCCCACATTTTTGAATGGGTTTTGTTTCACAATCCTCTCCAGGGTGCGGTTATCCCTATTGCTTGTACACTTTTTTCTACCACATCTTTTCCTTCCCTTTGCCTCTCTATTAATGTGCTTGGACACAGAGCTCTGTGAACAGCCAGCCTCTT
>JACXGI010005336.1:22002-37466 GCA_016801175.1 Esox masquinongy | reverse complement strand
AAATTATATGACCAGCACCTGTACATTTTCTCAATGTCTGTAGTATGTTGGAATTATACTGAAAAATACGTAATTAGATAAGATCACTGGGGCTTACAAAACAACTACTTCGACCAAGTCATTGAGCTCACGAATGAGCAGCGACAGTTAACAATTAGCTAAATAAAACTAAAAGCGAACTGAAAGTAACAAAGCTGTACAGTACGGAACTTTCAATGGTTGTATTGTTGGGTAGCTGCAAACTATTTAAGACATTGTCGTCCCAGTATATTAATAATTACATTAGCGTGTGTCAAAGAAAGGTAATGGCTAACTATTCATCCTCAATGTTTTAGCAAATACGTAAATTTTATGCACGAGAAGATTGAAAAAAGAGGAGTGCCAGAGCCCGGATAGCTCAGTCGGTAGAGCATCAGACTTTTAATCTGAGGGTCCAGGGTTCAAGTCCCTGTTCGGGCGGCGGTTCTTTTGTCTCTCTAGTGGTTAATGTTTGTAAAAATCATGGTGCACAATGCATTGCTACCAACTTATGTTGACGTATTACATTTAACTAACTTGACAAATGCTACAAAAACAGCAGTTGTCGAAAAACTTAAAGCTAACTTGTTAACACACAACACAATAAGGGGTGATACTTTACAATTAGTAGAGTAATAAAAAATAATAAAAAATGCAATTAACAGAGCTAACCAGCCAGTGTCCAAGCTGGACATATAAGACCTGTTCAGCCTGAACCAAAACCGTTCAGGCTCTCTATCTTTAGCTACAGCAGTGGTTTTGTTGTATATTTAACTGCAAGATGTTAGACATAGTGCGTATAGCTACTAACGCAATATAACCAACATGACAATTGCTGACTTCTCTTACTTACATAGCGGCCAGTGGTTTAGGTGTTGTCTTCATGCCTCCCATCTTGACATTTTTGCCAAACTAGCTACAGCTACCTAGCTAGCTAACACGTTGCACTAAATTAGCTTGCAAAATTTATGAAATCCTTCCGCAAAAGCCAGTGTAAGTCAAAAGCCATGTATTTTAGGTGCTTGCGCCAAGAAAAATTGTGTTCCCGATTTCCATAACATATTTACACCTTTTTGTTTACATTAGTGTTTATTATTTAATGTTACAAAACCATAAAAAAGTTGGTGGTCTTTATTTTATAAATAATTTTCAACTGCCTTGATTTAATACACATCAATTCATGACAAATATCTGCATCTGGCAGCATCACCATACCAACACACCTGACTCCATTATTCTGGTTCAGTAATGATTCCTAAAATGTTTTTTACAAATTAACAGAAAAAGCACATTATTTTCTGTGAAAAAGCGCAATCACAGTTGACTTTGCAGATATGTGTGCCACCATGCTAACCTGCTTATCAGTTTGCAGAAGATAAAACATATTTAGAGCAACCAACAAACATAAGCATCCAGACATGTGTGCTATGATGAGATGAAACAAAAATAGAGCTCTTTGTCCACACACACCAGGGATGTGTTTGGCCCCTAAAGAAGGATGGGTATGCAGAAAAGTACCTCATACCTACTTTTTTTGGCTAATCATTATTTAGGGAGTCAATCCTGGATGTGACAGTATTTTCACAGCCCTATTTTTTAGGTTTATAGCATTGGATTGATGTGTTAGTTTATGCATAGCCTACTATTGAATATTCAATGGATATTCAGGTATGGAGATAATAGTTACGAGGAACGTTGTTTTTTATGTAGTTGATTGTAGAATAACAATAATGTCTGACCCTTAAATAGCCCGTGGTAGTCGTCCAAATTGGTTTAATATCATGATGGTCCTACTAAGATTAACAATAGGCTATTTAATATCAGTCTTATGTAATATTGTGCTTTGTCATGACACTATACACACATGGATGTGGTCTAAACAAGTATGCCCATACATACCCTCTTTTTGCTGGTTTGGCAATCTGGAGTGCAAGAAAACCCCTTTTAAACAGCTGAAGTCTGAAGTATGTAGGTGCATATAATGACCATTAGGTGGTAGTATTGTATCATTCCTGAAACCCAGGGAGGCCCTCAGAGCCATGGTAACAATAGCATTCTTCGGACCTTAAGGATGCATGATTTAGTTCATTAACACATTTGAAAACTAAACCCTCCAAACCTGGAGGGGGCTGGCCGATTGCAACGCCATATGCGGGACCCCTGGGACAATCCGTGAGCACAACCCTGGTCTCGCAATGATGCTGCTAACTGCGGGACAGTCACTTTACTGCTGCGTCATTCAGGGACCCTGGGACTTTTCCATTTTGGCCACCTCTGTGACTAAGGGTTTACAGTGGACCTACCATGGTTCAGAGTAAACTGTTTCATGTTGAACACATTTTTTGATGATGGTGAATTTCCGTTTGTCTGTGACTCAAGTCTCTGCGGCCGAAGAGAAGCCATTCAGAGAAGTCACTCCAGACTGACTGTGACATCATCAATGTGTCTGGTCGCCCAGGGGAGATCTAGGCGAGAACAATCAAGGCCGTGGGGGCTGTGTCTGTGACCCAAAGTCATTGGTATGTGTCTGTCTGCGTGTGTGTATATATGTGTGTGTGTGAGTACTTGCACAGGTATGTGTGCTTGGTTGTGCGTCTGTGCATTTTGAGCAATAGACTGCCTTTAAAAACTATTATATTCATATATAATGTAATATATCATGCATATATATGCTGTGGTGTATAAAAGGTACAGCATAACATAACATTTTGCTGTTCTGTTTGCAATTGTGACCAGTTTATAATATCAATAAGGAATCTGAGGGATTGCTGTTTCCAGGAACTCTGCAATGCTTTGTGGGTCAAAAGCAGCACTTAAGTGTATTGGACATTACCACACGGACTTGAGCCTTATTCTTTCTACATAATATTTATTACAATATCTCTATTTAAGCCTTTTGGGGGGGCGGGGGGCGAAGTTGATACATACATCATCACAGATAACCTCTGTTGCAACTACTCTACACATTCCCCATGTGTTCCTAATAAGGCATACTTCACACAAAGAGCTGGTGGGACTGTGGGCCAAATAGCACCCTACTAACCTATGGGCTCTGGTCAAAAGTGATGCACTACAGGGGATAAGGGGCCATTTGAGACCTACGACTCGTAGGTCCCATCAACCATCTGGCAGGTATATCTACCGCTGATCAAAGAGGATCAACAACTCAACACCAGGGTTATGGGGTAGAAATCAATAGGTTTTAGAACACTAGCTAACTGAAACTGATAAGGTTGAAGCTTCTAGAACTTGGTTCTAGAACCACCTAACTGTAATCTAATGTAATGACGCAGATGGAGGTTGGACACAGGCACAGGGAGAACAGACGACTATAATATAAGAACTAAAGCGCAACACAACATGAACACAGAACATGAACACAGAACAACATACAAAGGAACAGAAGCCAAACAATGACTGACAAAACACGAGGGAAGAAGGAACTTAAATAGGATTGGTGATCAGGAACACAAGTGTGGGCAATCATAACCATGAACAGGTGTCCGTGCTCCAAATGAGGGATCTGTTGTGCCAGTTGGGTCTAACTGGCACAACCGGCCAGCTAAGTTAGAAGCCTCTTTGATTTCTAGAACACCAGCGAACTTTCACTGCTAAAGAAGCTTTAGATGCAGTAGTTTCTAGAGCAACAGCCAACTGTCACTGTTAAAGAAGCTTAAGATGCAGTAGGTTCTAGAGCAACAGCCAACTGTCACTGTTAAAGAAGCTTAAGATGCAGTAGGTTCTAGAGCAACAGCCAACTGTCACTGTTAAAAAAGCTTTAGATGCAGTAGGTTCTAGAACACCACCTACCTGTCACTGTTAAAGAAGATTTAGATGCTGTAGGTTCTAGAACACCACCTAACTGCCACTGTTAAAGAACCTTTAAATGCAGTAGGTTCTAGAACACCACCTAAATGTCACTGTTGAAGAAGCTTTAGATGCAGTAGGTTCAGGAAACTGTCACCGTTAAGGATGAAGCTTCAGATATAGGAAACAAGCAACACGCTGCATTTATATGGAACCAAGTTATAATCGGAACATAGATTTCCGACTCATTTTAAATCCTACCTTAACCCTAAATTAAGAGCAAATTTCTCTAATGTCTGTTAAGGAGGGTTCGACATTATGTCACATTTTTAAATCACATTTGATACAACTGTACACTACAAAGAATAACAAATCAGCTATGTGAGCTCTGTCTATAATTCCGTTTGCAACATTTTATACCGCTGAACATTCGTAATACAGCATGAGGCTGAACCAGAGGAATCCCAGGGTTGTTGTATCCCCATTATTTCCCACAGGCTCTTGTACCCTGTCATCCTCTTCCCCGTCCCTCCACTCGTTTATCAATGTGGGAACCCTCCTCCGCGCCACTCTCAAATGAGCCGTCGGGAATGTGGCTCCTGATGCGAACTCCAGGTCAGCTCTTATCTAGTCTGAGAGCATAGCTATCTGGGCATGTACACGCGGCCATGCAAACACACACACACACACACACACACACACATCGTACACATTTACACGAGCACGTCGATGCGAACAAGCTAGTGTGCCGCAAGCCTCACATAAACACGTGCACTCACAGGCTCAAACGCACACGACCGCCTCTTTGCTGAACGGTTTGGTTCACATCTGCTTTCAGAGGAACACTTGAGAGGAGATTGTGGGAGGTTGTCGTCGTCCACGTGAGTTACAGTTGAGAGAGGAATAAACGTGCTGGAGTGCATTAGGTATGTATCTTCACATAATCTGGGTTTAGAGAACAAGCTACGTGGGTGTTCACACAAGTTCGTGCATGTCATTTCCGTTGCTGTACCAGATCCCCCCATGCGTGTATGTGTTTGTGTGTGTGTGTGAGTTTGTGTATGTGTTTGTGTGTGAGTTTGTGTATGTGTATGACATACTTGTTCCGTTCTTGTTGCTCTATAATTGCTGGATTAATTCATTTATTTTGTTTTAGTGCAGATCCTGTAAACTTTGTTGAAAGGTTTGTGTGTGTGTGTGTGTGTGTGTGTGTTAAAGGCTCCTGTGTGTACCAAATTCAGTGTGTTTTACACATGGGCTGCCCAACCCTGTTCCTGGAGACCCACCATCCTGTAGGCTTTCTCTCAAACCTCAGTCTGTCACACCTGATTCTAATGACTGGTGGACAGGAAGGATCAATCGGGTTAGTGTGTTACAGTATCTACTGCACAAAATCTACTGCATGTCCGTATGCGCGTGGTGGGAAAAAGCGTCAACCACTCAAGGCTACAGATGGCCCCTGCCTCAAGCCTACAGATGGCCCCTGCTGGCTCTGACAACATGTGAGAGAGACGCCTGGAGCACTGGACCCTGTGACTGCCTGCCTGCTCCCCCCCCCCAGCTGTGGCCACAACAGGCCTTTGTCAAGCCATGCCATACGAAGCAGTTATGTAAGACGGACAGGCAGTGAGATCACCCTCTATGTACCAAGCAAGCCGCTGCCTGCAGCCCGTCCCCCATGCCCCTCTCACTCTGGCCCTCGGGTTGAACTCTAGTTTGCCACGTTTTTTTTTGTGCCTTTCCTTTCGCGTGTCTGTTCGTGAGCAGAACGAGAGTGAAGATGAGAGTGAGTGAGAGTGAAAACGGGAGAAAGGGACAGTGTGAAACTGTGTGTCAGTGAAGTGTAAAATGAAGAGAAACAGGTGGGAGGGAGAGAGAAAGGGTGAAGGAGAAAGAGAGAGGTAATCCGGGTGTAGGGTTCGACGCTGGGCTGAGCTTTCCGTCTCAGACGCACACAAACAATATCAGAGCCACGTTGAATGAAGCAGCTCCTCGTCAGCTGGTGGATCGTTGTGGGCTGACACCAGCTATGTTACCGGCATCTCTCCATGAGAGATTAGGGATAGCTTACAGAAAACCCCTCATGAATGACATTGCGAAGTGCCTTCAGAAAAGTCAACAACTCCACCCCACCCAGAAGTCAATCTTTTAAACCACCAGTGATTCCACTAAAACAAGAGTCTTTGTTTAATACATTTAATAGTGCACTTGACTGTGATTAATCTGTACAGAAATAATATTAATGATACAAAAGATAAAACCATTTTCTAATTTCTGTAACTTAAGCTGTAACATTTACAATAAAATAAACACGGTACAAAAAAAACATATGAGGTATAAATATATAGAGGCTTTAAATTAACTGTCATTGTCGTGCGTTATTCATATTTGGCAGCATACGGTAATGTACATGTTACAACATAATGGCTTAGCAAATTAGTCATTGGGATTGGGGACTATTCAATATCAATTACAGTCCATTAAGGAAGCACACTGAAATTCTAATTCACATTTTCTTCAATGTTTTACAATGAGGTTCACTTTCAAAATGGCTGCAATTGAAAAGGAATGGACCCCGATCCAGTAAGTCATACACTGAACAGAGAATGTAGAAGATTTAACACAATATTAAAACAGATTTTACGACGAGTATATGAATGAAGGGTGTACTTTGTTACTATTTAGTATTTTCCTTCATTTAGGTAACACTGAAAAATAGACACATACACAAAAGAAGCATAGACACGAAAATTATTTTTCCTTCTTTTAACCAAAAACCTTCTATGCACTTTCTTCTCCCTCTTTACAGTAAAACCTGTAAAATACCACACCTTTATAAAAGGACCCTTTTCTGTTCTTTGTTCTCTATTCACCCCCACCCCACCACCACAACCTGCAATCACACATACTCATACTGTTGAAATACTAACGTGGTGATTTTTAAGTATTGGCTGTGCTTTCTGAAGCAGTGACAGCCGTCTATATTCTCCGTGAACGTCTGCTTCCATAAAATGCTTTGATTTCACAAAACATTTGGGCCACCAATATCTTAGTCTCCATGTTCGTTTTTGGCATGACTTAAATCTCTTACTCTACTGGTGTTCCAGCCACCATTTCATGTCATCTTCCATCCGATAAACCCACTCTGTGCCTAGTGTTCCTTACTGTCAGTCAACCAAAGATTATCTCACCACACCCCGCTTGTCAAACCAAACAAAAGAAATTGCATATTTCCAATACATTAACACAAATATTAGGCCCATTGTATCTATCGAACCATCCATCCATCCGCTTTAATAGGATAAAACACTCAAACTCTTGCCCCCCCCCCACTTACACAAAGCAACAGGAAAAAGCTAAACAAACAGGTGCAGGATATTGTATATACACACTATATTGCATCTGGGAGCCAGTGCATAATGTCTAATTATTCATCCATTCATTTTGAATGCACACACACACACACACACACACACACACATGCTTCTCAGAAGCAATAGCTCTCTAACCCCTCTATATATTGTCTCTTTTGGCTGAACAGTGACTCTCCATCCACGGACGGTGATGTCACATCCTGTCGGCCCGTAGACTCTAACAGTCTTCTGCTTATTTGGACTAGTGTGACCCACTTTCACCACAGACGCGCTTATTTTGGCACAAGACACTGAGCGAATCTCTTTAAAACAACGCTAAGGCTCCACGTTGGTTCCGGTCCAGGCGTGAACCCCCTGACTGACCAAGGTCGCAGACGGCACCGTCACCGGGACGATGATGACACAGTCTACGAACGACAACCGTGTCCAGTCAAACTCTCTCCGCCCTGGTTGGTCCGTCGAGAGCTCGGTCCACTCTGACCCCCAACCGGGGTCAATGCTGTGGCAAACTGGGGGTGAGGTGGACAGCATTCTGAATACCAGGGCGCCTCCTTTCTGTCACGTCGATCCCAGAATCAAGTGGAGCTCGCTGGGTCCCTCACTTATCCATGGGGGTGGCGAAGGACTCACGTATCCGCACCACCTCTGTGGCGCACAGGTGTCCGTACAGCTTGTGGTACCATTCTGGGAAACGACCCCTGGAAGGAGAGTCAGAGTGGACAGACCTTCAATATCACACCAGGCTCACAGGGCCGCTTCTTTTATAAAGCTTCCCCCTCCCACTATAAGTAACACAGTTACCCTTCAGGGTCAATTGAAAACGACAACCCTTTGTTCAGTGGGTTCTACTCTGCTGAACGTTCTAGTTGTTTTCTACTGGTTGAATAAAATGGCTATAATATTTCTACTCCACTGGTTCTATTTGTACTCTGCTCTTGATATTCCACTTATTCCATTCTGCTGGTTTCATTATACTCTTTCTGTTTTACTGGCGTGGCAGACAGACCTGCAGTCGACCCGGGAGATGTGCGTGAGACGGGACTTGTTGCTCCCGCAGGGCTCGATGAAGTAGCGCGAGGTGAGCACATTGGCCCGGACGCCCAGCAACGGCGCCCCGTCATGGTCCACCGACGTGCACACCAGCGCGCACGCTCCCTTCGGTAGGTCTGTCGCCCACCACCTGCAGGAGAAGGAGCAGCGGAGGAGGCGCGTTACAACACAGAGCGAAGGAGGGAAACGGAGAGGAAGGAGGGAGGAAGGAGAGAGAGGCCCGAGCACCGGAGTTGAGCGGGAGAGATGGAGGGAACAACGGCGGAGGTGGGGGAAAAGAAAACTGGACAAGACGGAGGGGTCTAGATATGAATGATGGGGGGGTGCCCCCCCCCCGGTCCCCTTGGCGTCTCACCTCAGCACCAGGTGGTCCCGGGCCGGGTGGGGGGCCATGGCGTTCCGGACATACTGGTACACGTCAGTGCGCTCGTCCAGCACCTCCACCACCCGGCTCTCCATCAGGTCCTCGTCCCAGCGACCCTGCTCCCTGAGGACCCGCGTCAACACCTCCTCAGGACCCGCGGGCACCTCCACGGACGCCTTCCACAGGCGCAGCGGCGAGCCGTCGTGGACCTGAGAGTCGCAAAACGAGACAGATCATTTTTTTGGAGGGGGAAAAAAAAATCACCACAGCGAAGAATATAAAGTGGTGTGTTTTACAAAAAAAGCTGCTAAAACGATAAAATATATAATGTACGCCATAGATGCCATGCTTCCTAGTAATGTAACTGTCACATAAGGCCAGTCGAAGTCAACTTGAAAAGACAAGATTCATTCCACAGAATAAAACAGATAGCATCATTTCCTCTGTCTGTACCTTCTTGTACGCCAGCTCGGCATGCTCCGGGGTGGAGCAGCTGTCGTAACCTTTGAACTTGTCCTTGGCCTCTTTTAGGAGAGCGTCCAGGCTATCCCGGAGGTAGGCCCTGTATCCTGGGGGGCTACCGGCACTCCTGTCACCCCGAGGGGAACCTCCCAGCTCCTCCAGTTTCAGGGGGATCAGGGCCTGCTCCAAGTAGGAGTTCCTGCAGCGACTCATCTCCTCTGGGATCTGAAGAGGGGCGAGGGCAGAATAGTTTCCTCGTTAATCATACAATTACAATTACTGGATGACAGAGGGAGAGTCTATATGGGAGGCAACAGCTGGGTGTTGAGGTGGAAGACGTATTCAAGATCCAGCCTGTCTCTGGTCATCATAAACGCACCAGAACAATATTGTTTGGCATGTAAATAACTTGATGGGCGGATGCCCCAACAGACAGATATTAAGGAATTATGGAACAACCGCAGAATCAAGATCGGACAATCCGAGCTGTTATAAACAAGCATAAGCCTCGCTAACCCTCATCAACCAGCCTTTTCTGTGCCAATCAATTTCTGACTCAAACTGTTTCGAGCTGTGGGGAAATTCCACAGAAAATCTGAGACAAAGATAAAGGAGTCCTAAAATAGAATCTGAGAGCATCCTGTTTTTCTCATTTCCCTGCCAGTCTTTCTCCCCGCTTGTACTGTAACTTATTTCCTCTCTTCTGTCTCTTCACTAGTTATCATCCCTTTCTCCCCCTCTCCACTCCACTCTGTCTGCCTCTTTCATTCCCGCTCGTTTAAAAACGTTCTTTAACTGACATAATATATTACCTGGGAATAACATTATCTGACAGAGAGGATGAAAGAAGACCGTGATGAGAGGGGTTAGCGGTGTAGCTGAATGTACACAATAGTACAAAAGCTGAAGGAAAAAAACACTTGTTAAACTTCTACCTTCTTATCATACGAGTCATGGGGCCAACCCCGTTCACTCACAGACTAATGCTAAATTACAGGAAAATAACGGTTGTGTGTGTGTGTGTGTGTGTGTGTGTGTGTGTGTTGGGGTGAGGGGTCTGCGTTGTGGGTAATGCTATTTACTGGTTGTGAAGTCCAGTGGTGATTGGTCACATCCGCCAGAGAAGCATTATGAACGTTTATGATACGTTTGATATGTTTTGTGTTATCCTGCTGCTGAAGGGTCCAGAGTGCTGGTCCTTCTGCCATAATGAAACACGCTGGGTAGTCCCCTTTATGTCGTAACAGCTTTCTATCAATGCCTTTTAGAGCCGACTGATCGGGGGCAGACCGGTACCATAATTGGATTTCTAGGTCTAACACTGGGATTTCCGATGGTTCTGCCAACATTCATTAACCTACTCTTCTCAAGACCCCCGATTGGCCGAGATCGTTCAAGAGGATTGTCCGTTGTTCATTGCTGCGCAGCTTACTGTAGTCCTCGGTCTTACGTAACTACAGTAGCCTACCCAACATTCCTTGGGGCTCAGCCAGTGTGCGTCGGGTAAACAGAACCATAAATGACTGGTCAATGGAATTGTGGGTTTTGCCGGGGTAGAAAGCGGCTTTACTGTGTTCTGTCAAGCAGACTATCGGTGTTATGTAACTACGATTCCCAATATTCCATGGGGCTCGGCGAGTGCGACGGTAAACAGAAAGGTGGAGCAAGACCAGGGCAGGTAAGACACAGGGTGGAGTGGGGCGAGTTGGCGGCTTGGCTATCTGGCTAAGCTGATATCTTGTTATGTAAAAATAACATGGCCTAGAATCCAGGGGTGGTGCAGGATGCCTGTAATTTAGCATTCAGACAGCTTTTCACAATTGAGACTTGGCTTTATTACGTGAGCAATGTTGTCCCAACACACGCAGAACACCACTGTCGGAGAACCGTAGGCTCCTCGGGCACATGGTTGAACATGTGAAGGTGACGTGAGGTTCTACCAAGAATCTAATCAGACAGTAAAGAAGTGTAGGGTAAGGTTCTGGGGAGGTTCCAGGAATGGAAACATACCCTGAAGAGTTTCCGGCACTCCTGGATCATGTGTGCTAGACCGTGGGTGGCGGCCAGGTTCTCGTTGAGGTCCCTCTGGTCGGGTTTACCGAGCGCCTGCTTCCTGTTCATCACCCTGCAACAACACACCAGGATGGCAAAAACACACAGTTAGTCACGGCCACTTAGAGCTGTATTCTGAGCACAGACACAGCGCACACTTAGCTGGAAGTTTCACACTTGTTCCTCAATGAATGATTTACACAAAAAAACCTTATCTCCCCTCTGAATCATGCCAGTGCCGACAGAGAGAGAGGAGGGCAGGAAGGGAGGGAATGTCAGATAAGGAACCAGACAGTTCAACACACACACACACACACACACACACACACCCACCCACCCTTCCCTCCTCTGGCACCGCTTACCGGGGCGAGGAGCTCTCCTTGCGGCGCAGCGTGTTGAGGTGGAAGAGCGAGGGCGCCAGGCACACAGCCAGATTGGCGCAGGTCATCTGGTTCTCGGCCACGGCGGCGGTGACGTCACTCAGCAGACACAGGAGGGTCTGCAGGGCCTCGCGGTTCTCGTCGGGCAGCAGGAGCACGGCCGCGCGGGAGGCCTGGAGACGCAGCTCCTTGGGCATGTCTGAGGGAATCAAAACACTCGTTCACTTGATTTCAATTCACCTCGGTTCACTTCAATTCAGTCCAATTGAATGTGTTTTTTTAAAAATATATTTTCCCGGCAATTTTTATGTTTGATTTGACAGGGAGGTGTTAGGTGACAGAGGAGGGGTTTTGCTGAAAGAGCAGCGGGCCTGACCTGAACCCACCCGGCAGTGCACAAGTGAATACATTTTCAGTTGGATTTCATTTATATGAATTCAGTTCAATTAGCCTTTTCGTCCGTATCACTTCGACAACTGAAAACAACACGGCTCACACGCCGCGACGGAACGGCAGCCAATTTCTACTTAGCGACGGTATGAATTATTGCCGCGCCACATAATGCCAAAACACGGAATACACAGGATACGCGGCCGATAAACGATCTTGATTCATAGCTCTCCAGAGAAGAGTTGGTTCACAGTAATTACACAGGACTTCAGGCCGCACGTGCACGTGCACGACATTGACTGACGACTGAATTAGGATCCCCTTCCTGATATGCCGTGGTTTATACCACACACCAGTGGAAAGAGCCCCGGGTTGCCTGGCTGCTGTTGTCATGGAAAGAGCAGTGGCAAGGGGGACTAATGGTGTGTGTGTGTGTGTGTGTGTGTGTGTGCGTCAGACACTGCATCATCCGACAGGTATTTTCCGGCACTCTGTTCGTTTTCCATCCTGGCCAGAAGACATGCACTAACGGTGTTCTGAGATGCTATGCTGTGTGTGTGTGTGTTTGCCTTTTACGAAATCGCCGCCTGGATTTGTTTGTCGGTCTTCTGGGTGTTTTCACGTGTACCTGACAATGTATTCTGTGTGTGTGTGTATGTTCTTACACTGATAGATTTGCAGGAAGGTCTCAGTCAGTTTGCTGGTGAGCAGTGGTTCGGGCAGATCCCGGAAGTACTGCTTCAGCATGTCGGCCACGTCGTACGCCGATTGGCCCTCGTAGCTGACTCCTCCCCCGTCGGCGCCACACGTCTCGTTCATCTGGCGCAGCGCCTGGATACGGGATTTGACGCCAGACTTCCTGAATAGGCCGACCTGGGGAGATGGAAAATGAGAGGGATTGTCGACGTGTTCCGTTCTCACCTGGAACACGGGCGCTCGTGCTATTAAAGAGACCTTTTGTTTTTGAAACTTTCAGAAAACACTGTTAGTGATGTTAGTGGAACAAGGGGGCCATTGTAAATGTTAAGTTCATTGACTACGTCATCACACATTCAGAGTAATTTTTTGAGAATTCCATATGTGTCCCAAACAGCCACGAAACAGCCCCCAAATATGGCACTACATTGGTAATAGGGTGCCACTGGTAACCCATGGACTCCATTACGGTTCTTGAGTAGAGTGTTCCTACTGTGGGACCCAATCAATGGCTTTTTAAGCTAATGGTTTTTCAAAATGGCTGCCACCTGGAAGGCAAAAGAGCTCTGGCTTGAGGAGCCGAAATACTTTCCGTGAGCTTTCACGGTTTGGAACAGAGGCCTGTTGTCCAGTTCAGACGATCAAGCCATTCCTCATTACCTCTTTTTCTCCATCCCTCTCCCAGTCCGTCGCTATAGCAATCCCTTGGCTCTGCCTCGCTCTCTCTTTAAAAGACTGACAAAGGTGACTAAACAGCTGGAAACACTTGACTCTTCCCAGGCCTCCCTGTGTGTGTGTGTGTGTGTCTGATGGTGGAGACGGTTTTCAACGCAATTCATCTTATGTAATACAGTGTGAAAAAGTGTCTATCATTATTTGAGTTAATGCTAAGAAGAAGTCTAGAAATACAACCATTATATAATGCCGTTTTCCACAACCGACACTCTTAGAAAAGGGCAGATTACAGGGTACGCTACACTGTAACTAGGCAACCACACTAAGCCTGCCTGGGAGCTAAATGAGACGCATTGTGAACACTGGGTTTGAAGAGACAGGCAGACAGGTCGGCAGACAGACAGAGAAGCAGACAGACAGGCGAGCAGGCAGGTAGACAGTTTGTACCTGGTCGAGGCACTGGCTACGCAGGTATCTCATGGCCTGCTGTATGCTCTGGGGCAGAGGTTGACCGGTACGCTGGACATTGAGTAACAGAGGCACGCCAAACACATTTCGGTCTTTGTAGTCCCGTGCCTTGATCCGCTTCATAAACTTTGGCACGGCCCTAAAACACAAACACAAAGCACCCAGGTACAGGTTAAAACAGCACCGTTAATGACAACTCGCATGCACCTACCTGCGTACACATACAAAACGAATATAGCCCCAAGTGAAGAAGAAATATATTAAAATTATCTAATTTTGTTCACATAATATTTTAATGTATTAGTATTTTTAAATATTTTATTCAGTAATATTTTATTCAGTAATATATATATACACACACACACACGTGAATATTTCATATATACTTTTTCCCCCCTACGAAACGAACCTGCGTAAACCCTTGGCATTGAGAATAAGGGAGCATAGTCCAACTAAAAGAGGGAGGTGGAGGGGGAAGCTACTGTATTTATTTAAGCCAGATCACCAAGATGTAGGGAGATAAGATGATTGATAGCAGGAAAGGTGGAGGGGGAACACAAGAGAGAGCTGAATGGAGAGAAAGATGTGAAGAGGGATAAGGAACAGAGCACAGAGGGAAATATGGCAAGAGAGAGGCGGAGCGAGTGAAAAACGAGGGAAAACCCAGCATGGGAAAGAGAAAAGTAAAAAAAGAAAAGACAGAGAGATACAAGCAGAGAATGACCTCTGACCCACAGCAGAAATATCCCAGACAGACGTCCCCAAGAGTTTCCCGGACGGAAAGGGAGGAGACCGGAGTGGATTTTCAGTGACACTGAAAGTGACAGAGGGGCCATAACGTCTTATTGCACGTTATTATTACGCTGCATTATTTGGGCGGGTGCGGTCATTTCCACTGAGGTAATTGTAGGAGACCGAAGCCATGGGGTCGGCCTCCCGGTCGTCACCGTAACACCAGTGCGTGTGAACACTCCGACTGACCCTGTCCAATGACGACAGTATACACCACCATACAGCGTTCCCAGTAATTAGCCAGCCTGGGAAAGAATGTTGAAACCCAACTCCCATTCAGGCTTCTAGTGGAAGGAACGGCCTGGGGTCGGAACAACCGGGGGGGAACACGGAAGAACAGGATAGATCAATGTTATTGTCTATTTGTCCATTCACAATATTCGGAGCTATCTGGACTAGAGGTCCAGGCTAGGCTACAGGAAATTAGAGCACTGCCTATGGGATAATGAGCATTTGTATAAATGCTCTGGTTTACAGAAAAATATTGCAGTTTTGAAACTGTGTTTAAAGTGCCGTAACTACAGTCAGATGTGATTATTTTTGACTCGGTAACTGAAACACAATTGACTTACACTGCCATCCGAATTCTACTTGTTTTAAGACTGAATATTGCTTTTACGGCCTTCACTTTGAAATAGCATTCACACTGGACCTCTTTTGGGGAATTCTTCCGATGCATTTGCCACCAACGCCCAATCCCAAAGTACTAGGACGTTGTGAACATTCAAAATGGCGCCGTTCACCGACTCACCAGCTGAAGCCGTGTTTATTGGTGGGGGTGTGTTTCTCCAGGAGTGCTGTGAGCTGCAGCAGAGACAGCTTCTGGAGAAGGTTCATCTGCAGTACTGACTGGCAGCCTATCTGCAGCCGGGCCCAGGAGTGACTTGGCCGGTGAGATGCCTGGAAACTGGGCCAGCGCAACTTCGGCGGCCTGGG
>JACXGI010005336.1:0-15343 GCA_016801175.1 Esox masquinongy | reverse complement strand
CTGGGGGCTCGAGGGGAACAGAGTGCACGCCTGGGCTACACGCTCGGACTCGAAATGAGAAGCATTGGACTTGCGTTAGAAAATGATAGATTTAAACCGATTGGCTGAAGACCTTAGTGCAGGATCCCAAAGCTCTTTTACTGGCCTCCTGGCTACTTAGGCCTCATTCTAAACTACACTCCACTCCCAACTGAGGTCACCAAGGCACATTTAACCAGAAGTAGTGCACTTGAAGGAATGTTGTGTCATTTTGGACGCAGGCCTAGCCTGAGGGCCGAAAGTGATAAGAAAACAGCAGCTATTCTCTTGACTTTTTACACAGCGAAGCGCAACAGTCCTATCTGTCTGCCTTATCTCCGGCCTGGCAGAAGTCCTCCAGGGGCCGGGCTGGGACAATGGGACAGAGATCGTCCGGGGATAAGAGACAGGGTGCTTGCGGGGGGCTTGTCGTGCGTCCGCAGGAATTTCATACTGAGTGTGGAATCGTCCCAATGATCTGCTTTAAGTCTGCATAGCTCCAAAGCCGTCAGGGATGGAGTGATTGATTATGATTTTGGTGCGTATGTGTGCGCGTGTGTGCAAGCATGTGTGTGTGTGTTCTTGTGGGTCTGTGTGTCTCTCTTTGTGTGTCTTTCTCTCTCTGTTTGCGTGTCTCCTGTCACGCACCTTTCTCACACGCCCCGAGAACGTGGCAACAATTCCAGTGCCTTAGCAGGTAGCAGACACGGCACAGATCAATGTCGACGAGCGCTGAGTACCGGAAATGCCGATAACATGGCCTCAGCACAGAAATGAAGGCGATTAGGCCAAGACGATTTGTCAGATCAGATTCACTGGGAAATAGAGTGCTCCGTTTTCTTGACTCTCCAGAACACTCACCCGCTAATATACCCTTGTGTGAGGAATGAAGTCCCTAAGTCAAACCCAGTGTACAAAACAATATAAACGTTGTCTTTTCTATGTCTAGTGCTAGTAAGGAAACCATGATTCTTCTTTGATCAAGCTGGGCTTTACATTTTTTTCCCTTGGTTTTATCATACCTCCCGTGGGTTATATAAAAGACTTGGCACAGTATGTCTTGAACACAGTGCAACGCGGAACACAGAACCTCTTAAAGTACGTCTTTAACACATTTTGATGCCACCCTGGGCTTTTGGGTTTTTGCAAATGTTTGGCTTGTGTGCCTGCAGCAAAAGTAGTGAGGGTCACTGAAAAAACACCCCCCCCCTCACCCCGTACCTCAGGAATGTGTTGGGGGTGTGTGTTTGAGAAGAGTGTTGAGGTTTGTCTGCACAGGCAGTGCTGCTTGGCTGGGGAGGGGTGAAGTAGCACTTAAAATTATAAAATGAGTAGCATTCAGAGTCCAGGAAGGAGGGCAGAAAAAAGGGTCATGGGTCATTGGATTGCTCTTATGTCAAGAAAGTCCTTGTATTTAGATACAGCTCACTAAAGGTGATCTGGAGAGGATGAGAACAGAGAAGCCTTTAGATCTTGTGTCTGTCCATTAAAATGAGCAGAGCCAGCTTATTTGGTTAATATAAAATTTTGGCACATTGTGTTAGCGGGCCATTAAAGTACATTCCACAAATTTTCTCTGAGAAAGAAAGAATCAACGGCCCGGAAGAAAATGGATTGTCTCGCACTCTCTTCCATTTTCAGAAGTTAAACGGGGATTTCATCAGCGTGTTGGAAATACATCGCGCTACTTTCATTTGGTCTACGGTTCGGTGAGGGAACAATGATCCCACATCTCTGGAAATTCAAATAAAACCAGGATTTCAATTGTAAATGGGAAAAGAGACATAAATCCTGATAACTTTCCTATTTGCCATGGTCACACGTCCATCACCGTCCCTTGTTTCTCAGGGCAGGCAGTATGGATCGGGCACAGCCATAGACAACCCTACGCAGGGGTCCTCAAGGACACCACTAACGTCACGTCGACGACACATTACTGTCGCACGTCATTCAACGTGTAGTTGTAAAGGGGACGTTATGCGACGCCCCCGTTTGTGTGAAGGACGTTGCGGCACTCACCTTCGTAGAGCTGGGCGTACTGTGGGAAACCGGCCGCTCGGAGCCACGCGGACGCCTCTTTGGCCTCGATCTCTGCAAGGTAGGGAAAGAGAAACAGTAGATACGTTAAGAAATGAAAATCAAATCTCATTTATCGCTGACTTTCATACACATATAAACCCATCACATGTGCACGCGGTTTAACAGCGACGTAAGGAGCCTATGATCCAAACGGCAGTGTTCTCCCACAAGTCAAAGTTAAGTCCAACTGTGAACCTCTTGACCTTATTAGCTGCAGTCACTGGCCTCACATCTGACTACAAAGCCCAGGGTTCCAAACAGATCCCACTGTCCCCGTTAGTTGCCTAGAAGGTGTGTGTGTTTGTGTGCTCGTGCTTGTTTGTGTGTTTATGTCTATGCGTGCATGTGACCCTGGAGGCCGGTGCTCGTATGCGCTGTGACTGAAACGCTACTTCCGCGTCACCTTAGTGTTGTTGCAATGTTTTTCCGACCGCCTTTTCCCCCGAGAAAACATGTCTGGTAATCCTACAGCGTTTGTTTTGCTAGTTGAGGTGTGACATTTGGTACTGAGCCGTCAAGTGCTGTCAATGGCTGTCAGGGTAAGGACCGTGGTGTGACTAGCTCCCTAACGAACGATATTAAGCCCCTTCAGATGTTAGATGTCAAATGGTCGACCGCGGCCCCCACCCTCCGTCAATACCCACAACCCTCGGCGTTCCTCATCCAAGAACACAGACTCTTTGTCACTGGCCCCTCGGGCCTCTACGCCTTCAGTAAGACAACCACAACTGCAATTGACTCTACGCGTCTCAGAGCGTGATTGGGAATGGTAACTGGAAAGCGGTTGGTTTTATCTTTAGAAGGCGAGGCAGCGGTTCCACCTCGTTGCCATCCAGATTACATCCAGGTTCGTGTGGTGGGAGGAACAGGAAAGTAGATGCATGAGAGAAGAGGCCCTGTTCTTCTGAAGGGGGAGTTTTACTGTAGAAAGGAATGAATCCGAACTGGACAGAAAGGACAAATATAGCAGATGTGGCTCCTTGTGGAGAGAGAAACAGTCTGCCAGAGAGAACTAGAGAGACCTAGAAAACTAAAGAACTAGAGATTACTAGAGAGAACTAAAGAACTAGTGAGATCTGAAAAGATTTAGAGACCTAGAAAACTAGAGAGAAGTGGACAACTAAAGAACTAGAGGGAACTAAACAGAACTAACAAGAAGTAGACAACTGGAGAGAAGTGTAATCTCCACCCAGCACAGCCAGAGGTGGACTGGCCAACCCTTAGAGTCTAGAGCGAAAGAGAGAGAGCTGTGAAGAGACTGGAAAGAAGTAGAGATAAACAGACACAGTGAGCCAGACAGACTGCGAAACAGAGAGCTCCGTAATTCACCGCAGCTGACTGCGGCTACGCTGAGACAGGATCATTATTACCAGGCATTTACATACCAACAACAAGCCTAGACGGCAGACACCAGAACACCAGGTAGGCAGCCTGCAGATAGGTGTGATGTGACACGACCCACCCTGACCCTCTCCCAAAGGACCTGTTGGGACCTCCCCCCATGCGGCTTGACCACAACTATGGGACGACACCTGCGCCAGCGCCCGAGAAATAGCCCGCTGACTCATTGATGACTGTCGTTAGCAAATTTTACGCCTTAAGACTCGTTTTTTTTGTACCCCCCCCATCAATATTCATGGATACAATCATAAATTGAAGATTCGGGCTTCCTGTCTGTGTGCGCGCGTATGTGTGTGTGTCCGTGTGTGTAGTAAATGTAAGTTTCTCGGGATAAGAACATCTGCTAAACTGCTAAAATGTGCGCGTGGTGTGGGGGTGTGTGGGTCTGTTTATCACTTTCGCTGTGTGTTTGCAGTGAGCAAGCTCGTGTTTAGGGACAGACATTGACATGCAAATGCCACAAGTACACAGGTAGCCCCCAATTCCTTACCAACCCGCCCCTCCAAATGGGTGTGGGGGAGGGAGGAGCGTGGGACAGCGTTTCTGCGCTGAAGGCTTTCAGAGACACACAATACAAACTATTTCTGCCTCCCAAACATATAATCCTTCCATCATAATAATAGAAACCTCCCATCCTGTAAACAGAATGAAACGGAACACTCCCATTCTCAGGGAACACTCGAGCATGCACACACACAAAGACTTTAGAGCTGGCGTTTCTCCCCTCTCCAAGCTAGCGGTCCTTCCGCCCACATACATATGTCTGTTTGTTTGTCTGTCTACCTGTCTGTCTGTCAGTCTAGTGTGACGGACATGCCCTGAGACATCCTGTGTGGCCCTTGATGAACTCAGACCGGGTTCTGGGGATCACTTATCCAGCTGGAGAGTGAGAGGGCGAGCGTGTGTGTGTGTTAGTCAGACCAGATGGGCTGCGGTGGGTGAGAGATAGGAAGATTCCAGAAGGAGGGTTGCCAACCGACATTCCAAACTAGGAACTTGCCAGGCAGTCCCACAGACGTGCACAATCCCCGACTGATTCCACATTATCAGCCACAGGTTCATATTTATTAAGCGCCTCAGAGAAAGAGATGTAAAATTAGCTTATTCCTTTAAGTAGATAGCGAACATGATGGGATCGACAGTAAGACCCCGGTCCTAGATCCCCTTAAAAATATTTATGAAGACAGGCTCTGAAGTACTGTTGGTTTTTAACTTCCTCTTTAATTAGGCTTGGCCCAGCTGATTACTTTATCTGCATTTAACTGTTTGGCAGCGAGGACACAATCACTTGGAGTGTTTGTCTTGGAGCCGTTCTCTGGCCGGGAACAAAAGGAGGTGTGCCGTATTGCAGCATGGCCCTTGGTCAGCGTCCACCTCTCGGCTCACTTCCTGTGAGGCAAGCAGGAAGGGGAAGTGAGGTAGTTCCCCCGTGAATGATCAGACTGGATGGCGTGTGTGTGGAGGTTTGGTTTTTGGGCGACTACCCCGCAAAAATGTTTCCCCACAGCGACCCAAAAAACTGTGCAAGATATTTGTAGAATTTCAGTAGTAAGTTACAATGTCATACATACTGACATTATAACTCATTATAATGTCATTCATACACACTGCATGTCGTGAGGACTGGCAGGTCAGAGATGACCCAACTTCAACAGATTTTTCAGATGCTGCTGCTTCATGAATGTTTTCTGCACTGAGGGAACCGTGCCAAAGTTGAACTGTTTGGGGTCCAACCTGTCTGTTCAAGCTCCCCTCTGAAATGACCCACACTCACTTCCCTTTTCCTCTCCAAACTCCTTCCTCATTGGGTCTGTTTTCTCTCTCTCCGCTGCACCCTCCTATTCCCTCATTTCCTGTGGCAGGAAATTCTCACAATTGTCGCCAACATTTCCTTTTCCAGCGGAGCAGAGCAAGAGGTAAAGGCCGCGCATGGCTGGACCAGAGAGCTGTGATCCTATAGGAGGGTTCGTTAGCAACTAGCAACCGGACTCCGGCCAATGAACCAACAGCCCGCAACACAGCTGGTGATGATGTTACGACAGGGATATGTAGCATATGCTAGAAGTTTGAAGAAGAGCACTACCATAGCCTGCAGTGTATCTCTTTCATACTTTGCTTTCTAGAAAAGCATCATACACAACACCAAAGTCATTGTTACTACGCAGAGACGGGCAGAGAGGGACCAAATGCAACTGAAGCCAGAAGAGCATTCAAAAAGACAGCAAACTGATATACACCAACAGTGGCTTCTGAAGGATTTAAACAGGACCTCTCCAAAGTCCGTCTGTACAGACCCCAAAAAACAACTCGTACTACTGTCGAGCACAGTTAGAAAGTTCATGACGAACTGTAAACAGGTGTCATTTTGCCAACTAACTGCAGATTCTTTGCAGATTTTTCACATATCTTGATACGGCTCAGATGTGACAGAAACTAAGGTTAGAAGTGAAAAACAGAGTTTGGTGGATATCAAGTTATGAAATTCCTGTGTGACGACATCTGGTGCTCTGTGAGAAGGTCTGGCTGGTAGGTAAGAGAGAGTACCACCATCTGGCGGGCTCCACAGGATACACACACGCACGCACACACACAGGCACGTAACTAATGGAGAAGCTTCATGATTCATTCCAGTCATCCAACACCACACACACACACACACACACACACACACACACACACACACACACACACACACACAGCTGGGCCAGATGGATCATCACAATGCCTGTTCCCCAAGGTCTCTTGGTCCGGTGATAGATGTATGTTTGCTCAGAGCCCTGGTCCGGCATCAGGTGACCAGACTTACACAAGCCATTCAGCATGTCTGGTGAGCGTTCAATCGGATCCCAGGTCAGAGCATACAGGGGTCTCTGTGGTTTCCCAATCCCTTCATACACTGGCCTGGGAACAGTTTGCCCTTCAATATGAGGGAAACATCAACAACAAAACATTCCAAGGTCAGAACAGGAGTAGGGCAGGCTAAAGAGAAACACGGATGTGTTCATTTGATATGAAGTGATCAGTATTGGGATTTATGTCCATCATTCTCCTCTCACCTAGTTTACCACAGGGTAAATTGTATATTTTTTCTCTGCCGCATATGGCAAAGGCTTACATAAAATCGAACCACAATAGAAATAAGTAGACATTTTTGGGGTTTATAATCAATGATTCTTAGTGGTAATCATTTTGCATGTGTACATTGTTGTTACATTAGCAAATAAACAAAACAACAAGGGACTGAGAAGATATCCCTTGAGGCTGTCAGATAAGCAGCGGTATGAGGCATATGACCATGAATCAGATTAAACACATGCACAACCGAAATAAGCAAAACGTGCTTTTTGCTTTAACATCGTTCCAGTCAAGCTCTCTATTTAGATCACAGCCACGAAAAAGAAAGCATTTTTCTCCGAAGATAAACTAGCAAAAGGCAGACAGACCCCCAAAAGGCACTTCAGCTTATGGTAGTCATTCAAGCCAATTGGAAGCATTAGAAACATCAATGCCAAAGACACGTTTAACAAACGACAGAAGTTAGGCGCAATGAATTACGTACTGAAACACACACACACAAAACCAAACACTGTGACGGACCCGTTATTCTAACGGAATAAATCAACAGTGTGAGTATTCAAAGGTTTTTGTCTGCTTGGGAACACAGTATAGTCTATTGAAAGGTATCGATGTCCAAGCGTAAAATAAAGCAAGTCCGGGTGGATGAATCTGTGTGGGTTCAGTGTGTGCCCTTATCTTGACATTCTGTGAAGTCGGCATAGGAACAGGGGAGACCTGGAGAGATTGCTTATCTGACAGCCCGCAGCGAATTTTCACCATATCGCCTGTTTCATGCAACTCCGCTGTATGAAACAGGAGTTTGTTACAGTGCTGGAGGCCAACTTAAAACTACTTGTTTTATAACGAGGTAAATACATTATCTACTCTAAAATAAGTAGAAAAATTGACCTTACTTAAAAATAATGGGAAAGTGGGAACCACTTTAAGATATCCTTTTTCGGGTAACCTTGATTTTATCTGAGTATAACTATGTAATAAAAAGTAATTCATTTAATTTACTTACGAGTTAAAATCATTTTATTTCTCTATCGCTGAGACGTCGTTGGGATGCAACCAAAAATATCCCACTGTACCCAGGCTGGAGAGTCCGCTGGGGTTTACTCCAATGTTAGGGCGAAGCTAGCATGATATTTTCTGCTTTTCAGCGTAAATCAACCCAAAATCACCGCTCAAAAGTGTATATAGACTCAAACTCAAAACACAATTAGCTCCAAAAGGTCGCTGACCAGTACGCAATACAGTAATTCCATCGTTATAAAGTGGTTTGGCTGATCGGGACGCAATAACAAAATCCTCCTCGATTTGGAGAAACGACTCCCCACTATAAACTTCCTATGTGGACACAAGCACAAATGTGAATGGAACAGAGTGAATCAGAGTTTAGGAATGGGTAGCCGTAGCTCCACCTCCCGGCACCCATCCAGGCTACTCTGCCTGCCCACCAGATGATTCTCGTGGAGTACATAGCATAGAAGACTAATATTACACAACGTAGGATTAATGATTTAACATTCTTATTCAGTTATTATGAAGATTGGTAATGGTAACATGTAGTTTTTCTTGCTTGAGCGTGAGTGAATGTTAACTGCGCTAAAGTTGCAATTCTCTCGTCACCCCGTTGGCATTTTGCATGATGAGCCATTGAGGCTGGCATCTTTGAGTAATTATGCCCTCAAAAAAGACCGCTGTGGTTTGCTAATACGGTAGCCTACTTTGGCCAGGCCTTGTCCACCACAAACAAATGCCCGGGCTCAGACAGCCTGTGCACGTAGCACACACACCACCCACAGGTTACCACCGCAACGGCACCTTTGGGGTCAAAAGTCACGAGACCATGGCGGCTATTGTGTTCACGCGCATGCCAAAGATCAAACAAACAAGTTTACCACCCCATTTAAATATAAGAAAGTAACAGTGGTGTCGATGCATCTCCAAACGTAATAGGCCTATATGCTAACATGAAAAAAAAAAACTATCTGGTCTTTTACTTGATGTAGTCTGTAACAAAGAGCATTTTATTGGCAGTAAATATCAGGAAATGATTCCAGAGGCCTGAGGCCATTGACATACCACAAATACTGCAGGTTTTCATTTTCTCATTCAGGAACTGTTGAGGTCTGATATTTTCCAGAGTAAGTGGGACTTGCCCATTACTCATCTATACGTGCCCAACATTATGAGAATTTTCCTGTGGTTTTCAGGAAGGCTCCCCGCACACCTCTGTCTCAGCCCCAAGGTCTTACGCTGCTATATTAGTGTGCCGGGGAGTAGGGTCAGTTCTCCTTCTCCACTGTAAATCCTTGTAGTTCTAAGGAATGCACTTTCTAAATTTTCCCTGTCTCTAGTCCGTTTAAACTTAGGAGGACATGAGGTCTTGGCCCATAACTCCGGAGTACCAGGCTTGAAAGACTCATTGCTGTCCCTGTCCAAAGTCCTCCTGGTTGTGTTGCAGATCAAGACGATACCTGAACATTTCTGCTTCCACTCCGCTGACCCCCCCCGGGTTGTCCCTGTCCTTGTCCATCTGGTCATGCTTCTGACCTGGACTAGGTTTTATAGACTCTGGACTCAGCCCACATGCATTTATTAATTATTACAACTACTCTTAAAATGTTCACCCACCACAGCCAGAAGAGGACTGGTCAGCCCCCTGAGCCTGGTTCCTCTCTAGGTTTCTTCCTAAATTTCGGTCTTAGGGAGTTTTTCCTAGCCACTGAAATTCAACACTGTTGTTGTTTGCTCCTTGGGGTTTCAGGCTGGGTGTTTGGTAAAAGCACTTTGTGACAACTGCTGATAAAAAAGGGCTTCATAAAAAGAGCTTCATAAATAAATTTGATTGATTGATTGACGTCTCCGTCTAACATTTACGCTGAATTTCAATTAAAGGCTTTAAATTCAATGTTAACCTTACACACTAGTGTTGCTCGGGGATTAACAACACATTTTCCCACCACCTCAGCTTTCCTGATGAGCCACTGGTTTGGGTCATCGGCTCGGTCGCTGGCTCTGGGGTTATACCATGTCACCGTGGTAACGCAGCGTGTCATCATTGGGTGACATGAAGTAGGAAATGACTCCCTCATCATCCTGCTCCATAAGGGAAGATGGTCAAATATAACTCTATGGTTAAATGACGGGGAAAGATGATTAAGAGGAAAACTTCTCTGCAATTGTCAGAGATCCAAAGGCAAACACACATACAGTCCCCTACCCATACTGCACTGGGAAACAGATACCAGCCAATGGGAGGGTTCACTGGCCGGAAGGCTCCAGTCATGTTAGGTCCTGTCAATACAGAAGATGTGAGGTAAACTGACAGAACCTATAGGGGTGTCACAAACACACACACGCACACACACGTGGGCCAAGAAGTGAAGTTAGTGTGTGTTTGGGTGCGTGCATTTGTGTATCGACAAAGCAGTGAAATAATTTGGTCGTACAGTTTCGGTTTCTGATCAGCGCAAGGCCATAAACCTGCTGCTTCTAGCCCACCAACAGAAATACATTGAGATGCAGACAGACAGGCAGGCGACCAGAGGGTCAGACAGACAGGCAGGCAACCAGAGGGTCAGACAGACAGGCAGGCGACCAGAGGGTCAGACAGACAGGCAGGCGACCAGAGGGTCAGACAGACAGGCCCCATCTGGCTAGAGGCTACTCAAAATATGGATCGCACATGGCAAATACACACAATACTCAACGTCTAGACTGATGTTATTTTTTATTTTCTATGCTTATTTATGTGTGTTCATTTATTTATTTGTGTGTGTGTTTATTTTTTTGTGTGTGTTTATTTATTTGCATGTGCTGACAGTTGCAGAGATACAAACAGACGCCATCTTTCTGTCGATGTGTGTTTCCGCGGGAGTGTGTGTGTGTTTGTGTGTGTGTGTGTATATGTGCACGTACGGGTGTGTTTGCGCGTGTTCATCTGTGTGTACTGACTGATGGATGGCCCATCTGATAGTTCAGGGTTGTTGATGGATAAATGGGACTGGACAGGAGGAAGAGGGGCTGACAGGAACCGCCACAAATAGACCAACCCTGGGCCAAGGGGTCCCCGCCCCGGACACACTGGCTGGAAGAGAACACACACGCACGCACAATGTGAGGAAGTGGGAGGGCCTCTGGTTCGCGACGACACCGCCTTGTTGTCTATCTTCATCACAACACTCGGAGAATGGGTCAGCTACTGTTCCCAGGCATGCATCCACATACTTCAAAGAGAGGCGAACATAACTTGTTGAAACGCTCTTTTGACATAAATGCGTTTGTGGTCCAAATGGCGGCCTCTGCTATGTAGTGCACTTCTTTTGACTAACTACGTTTGCCATTTGAGTGCTAGTTAAAGCTAGTGAACCAAACAAGGAGCAGGGTGCCTTTTGGAACAAACATACCACATATGCGTTTCAACAACAGCAGCAGCGTCATCGACCAGATTACATTTCTATTTTTTCCATTACACTAATTTAGCCAACGCTTATTTGTAGTGTGAAAACACTCTTATTTGGAGTGACTTGCAGTTAGGTCATTCACCTTAAGATAGCCATGTGAGATAACAACGTTACCCAATCGTAAGTACACCTTACGCAAAGTATTGGCTGTCAGCAAAGTCATTGCTAGCTAAAATAAAAATGCAGGTATATACAGTTTTGACTGGGCTTAGCAGGAGCTGCCCTCCAGTGAAGATGGGAAGTCCTAGACAGAGATCGTAGAACAAAGAGCTCTGCTAGTGAAGTTAGGGTTTAATCATGGCCTGAAGTTAGGGAGGGGCAATTCTTGCTGTTCTAAAGCCGAGCATCATGGTCTTGTAGTGGATGCATGCTTCAACTGGAAGCCAGTGGCTTCGCTGGAAGAGTGTAGTGACATTGGAGAACTCAGAAAGGTTGGAACTCCAGTAGGGCTGTGGTGTTCTGGATACGTTTCAGGGGTTTGACACCATACGCGGGGACAGCCTGTATTCATTTCTTTATTCTGCTGTTGCAGGTGTCCTACATAGAAATTTCCATTGAAATGTACAAATAATAATTATCATTTCATGTTGCTGCAGGATTTGCCTTCTGTAAAGGCCAATCTCTTTCTGGCTGGCCACAGGTGTAGACTGGATGTTAAAAAAGGCCCATTTTCATTTCACACCGCACACTCGTAATGCTGTAGCGAACTGGATCCAGTTAAGATCCAGCATCTGTGCTCTTGGTGTAATTTGTTTCCTTGGAGAATGTGGGAGGGCTGCTATTTGTGTTCAATTGACTGTACATTGTCTCTCCTGTGCTCCACTGACATTAAAACAAGCTAAATAATCACACTGCTTTCCTGTCAAAGCACTACCATATGCCGAGCCGGTCTGGAACCTCAGCTTTTGGCGCGGCCCAACAATGGGAGAAAGTATTCTTAGACAGCCATGATGTGTAATTGCTAAAACAAACAGTCTGTGAATTACACAGACGTGCATACCCACGAACACACACCCGCAAGCTTTACTACACTTGTAAGGACTTTTTGTTTTCACATTTTCTCACCCCTAACCTTTAACCTAACCCCTTAAACCCCATTATAACCTTGACCCTAACACCAACCCTAAACAAGCTATTTACATAAGTGAGGAACAGAAAAAAAATCCTATCTAGTCATGATTTGCCATGGGTAACTATACTAGTATACAAACATACACACACACACACACACACAACCCCCCCACACACAAGCACACTTTACCTTTTGGAAAGTATTCAGACCCGTTCACTTTCTCCACAGTGTTGTGTTAACAAAACATTTCATAAATTTGTGCCAATTTATTTAAGGAAAATGAAATATCTCATGTACATAAGTATTCTGACCCTTTCACATGACACTCCAAATTAATGGCGCGTTCCATTTGTACTCGGAGGTCGGAATTTCCGAGTTCCAAGTCAGATGTTTCAACTGGAACGCCCCCTCAAGTCGGAATTCCAACTCGGAAAGTCGGAGCAACCCCACTAGCCCCGAGTTCGTAATCTAAGATGGCAGCACCCTATGCCATTTAGCAGATAAGTGTTAAATTATATAGGAAAATTATGTTTATAGTTACGTTACAATATTCTGAAGAGCACTCGCCCATCCAGGTTCCAGATTAGGTTACCAGTTACGGAATGGCCGATTGAAAAGTGGTCAAAACATTTTTCTACAGTGAAATACAATGAAAAACATTGTATATATTCCGAGAAGGGCAAGCACAACAAAGGCTTTAATGGGGGCGTCCATCTTGTTTTCCGACTTGGACACTGGAACACGATCAACATGGGTTAACTCGGGTGTGATGTCATTCCCAGTTCCGAGTTCTGACTTCCGAGGTAAATGGAAAGCAGCATAAGCTCAGATGCATCCTCTGTCCTTTGATCACCCTTGATGTCTTTAGATTTTGACTGGAGTCCACCTGTGGCAAATTGAAATAATTGGACTTGTTATAGAACAACTAAAGCATTAAAAGTTCCCAGGAGCACAGTGGAACCATAAGACTTCCTAAAGCTGGCTGTCTGGCCAAACTATGTAACCAGGCAACAAGGGCCTGGGCCAGGAAGGTGACCAAGAACCCAATGGCCACTCTTATGGCTCTGGCACATGTAGGCGTTTGTTTTACGCTGAGACGCGAGAGCATTTAGCACCTTGTCCCGACTAGCAATTGTCACATTCACACTGACCATTTCTCGGCAGGGAGCACAGTGTAGAAGATCAGTTTTGCGCATTTGTGAAAGAAGCACTCTCTACTCCTCGCTCTCATTGACCTTTACTAGTGATTTCTGATTGGCAATGACGGTCACCCATCCAATCTGACAGAGCCTGAGAGTCTCTGCAGAGAAGAATGGGGGAAACTGCCCAAACACAGGGGTGCAAAGCTGGGAATACCCAAAGAACTCGAAGCTGTGATCTCTGCCAGGCACGTTTCTTCAATGTACTGCCAAAGGCGTCACTAAAAAAATACTGGAGAAAAGGTCTGAACAGTTATGTATGAGGTATTTCAGTTGTTCATCTTCAATAAATTGGCACAAATATTGAAAAACATGTTTTCGCTTTGTCATTATGGGATATCGTGTGTAGATTGATGGCAAAAAATAATAATCAATTGCAAATTAAGTCTATAAAATAAATTAAGAGAAAGTGAAGGGTTCTGAAGGTAATATAGTTATCTGCTTTGGTATTGCACACAAACACATGAAGACATGCGCTCAGACACTTTTACTCAGACACACACTCACACACACACCTCTCATATTTCACCACGTTTTGTCACGGACAACACTGGACACGTTGCCCTGCACGGTTTCGGGCGTGCGATAAACGGGCCTTTCATGGTTCGCAAACATACATGACATGCCCACGGTCACACACGTCTCCTCTTTGCTTTCCTTCTGCTCCCGCATTCCTTTCTGAGCGAAAGGGAAAACAGAGAGGTCATACGGTGTCATACAGGATAATGGTGAAGTTTCAAAGGTTGAACTTTAGACCTGTTCAGGGATGAGAGGCTGTGAAAACAGGCAAGATGCCAGTGGAAACTACTTGTAAAATACCAACTTGTGAAAATTGACTATTTTCCCGGAAAATGATTAAGCCTGATCAAGGAATATGAAGGTACTTTCCGTGGGGATTCTGGTAAAGTTTGTGCTCCCCCCTACGGTAAGGAATATCCACCAGTCTAGGTTTCGAGGAACCTGATTAATGTATTACAAATTATGGTGGTAAGGATGGGAACATACAGCAGGATTTTAGTTGCTGGAGATTTGAAGGACTTCGATGATGAAAACAAAAAAGAATCCCCTCTTGCACAGAACTAATCTCTCTGTTTATCTTACTCTTTTAATGCACCTATGGATGACTGATTTGACATGAAACGAATGCAATGACTAATGCCCCAGAGATTTGGAGATACAGCATAAGTGAACTCGGGAAGGCATGTGCACTGAGCATAAAGACGTTTTACGCACAAGGAAAAAAAATAACAAAACTTAACTTGCAAGTCAAAACGTATGGTACATCAATTTGAACCTACATCTGTTTTTGGTTCCAAGCACTCATTCGTTTACCCAAAAGGATAAGAGTTGAGCACGTTACATGTACACTTTACATGTGCTTGAGCACAGCCTATGATAACAACTGAATCTTTATTATACCCCCGTTTTATATAGACACTTGGAGTAATCCCAGTGTTCTTGTCTCCCCGATGTCGTCTGATCAAGCCGCAGACACACACATAACACAGAGACACAAACACAGAGGACCTGCAGATCATAGCTCATATTTTTCTAATTAGTCATGCAGGGATGATGGAGATTAGGGATGGTTTGCTTTAGAGGGAAGGAGAGAGACAGAGGGGAGAAAACAGAACAGGAGAGGAGTGGGGGAGTGAGAAAAAAGAGTGATAGCTCATTTACAAGAGCAGTGGAGTAAGAGACAGAGAGAGATAACTTTGAAAGAAAGGAAGTGGAGGAAGCCGAGTGTTGTGTTGGTAGTGTTTCAGAAGAAATCCGGTGTGGTGTTGATGGTGTTTGAAAGAAAGGCTGGTGTTGTGTTGGTAGTGTTTCTGAGGAAATCTGGTGTGGTGTTTAAGAGAAAGGCTGGTGTGATGTTGGTAGTGTTTCTGAAGAAAGCTTGTGCGGTGCTGATGGTGTTTGAGAGAAAGACTGGTGTGATGTTGGTGATGTTTCTGAAGAAAGCTTGTGCGGTGCTGATGGTGTTTGAGAGAAAGACTGGTGTGATGTTGGTAGTGTTTCTGAAGAAAGCTTGTGCGGTGCTG
>JACXGI010005335.1:29674-47898 GCA_016801175.1 Esox masquinongy | reverse complement strand
TCAGTAATCAGCTTATCCTCTGTGTGTCCAGGCCTCTCTGTCTGTGTTCCTCCTCTTTGTTTTAGATTCATTCAGCACAGAGATTAGAAACGCCTATTTGGCTCTTTTGTATTTAGCGGTTGAGATACACCGCTGAGTTACACCACACAGCGCCGGCAGTGCTGCTGCAGTCTCCAACATGCCCCTGACTGGGTTACAACATAGTAAACAGACCTCCAGACTCTCACCAGAGATGATCAGTGATGATGTAAACTACATACCCACGGTACTGAGGAGCTATATAGCTAGGCATCCAGACTGTCAACAGAGATTTGCATTAATGATGAAAACTTAACATGAACCGATGTAGATAGATGGATGCTAGGAGAAATATGAGTGGGAAGTAATCGAACTATTTGAAAGGACAAAAGTGAAAATGGAACGCAGCTTTACACCCAATATATTTAGGATTTTTGAGGGGGAAAAAATTATATTTTCAAGGTTTTCAATGGCCTTCAAAAAAAGGAATATAAATATGTTAAAGCAAACATTGATGTCCTCACCAGGGCAGGAAATAGCTGAGTTAGTTAGGCCATACAACGATGCTTTCATCAGAACAGCACCGCCAAACAGTGATGAGGAACACAACCACGCATTCATAGCACAGGGGACACACACCGGGGAGCCACTCACAGAGACATGCTTCAATCAATACAAACACTGTGCTGAGGTCCACAATCCAGCCATGCTACCCCACCATCTAAAGAAACAGCCTCACTGAAGCACAACAAACAGTGATTGGTTCAGATGAAGTAATGGCACCCTATTACCAATATACTGTGGTAATTCACCACGGCTCTGGTCTAAGTGCACTATATAGGGAATAGGCAGCCATTTGGTACATGGGCTCTGGTCTAAAGTGGCGCACTAGATAGAGAATAGGGTGCCGTTTAGGATTTTAATGCAGTATTGTATACAGTTTGGGCTTAAGATAAAGACACATCTCATTCTGCGTCCTTCCAGCCAAGCTTCAGTGACTGGACACTTGGATGATATATCCCTAACAGCAATCAATTAAAAAAGCCATAGGGGAATTCCACCGCACCGCAATGGCATAATCAATGGAAACCCTGCCGAAAGCACCCCAACTCTGCCTGCTGCACAATGATGTGGGTGTTCAAAAGAGCTACTGATGAATCTCCAGTGTTCCAGTGTTTCTCTCATCAAAATGCCTTTCTGAGCACTCGGCCAGCTCACAGCTGACAGTTCTGCTAACACGGCTGGATTTTCTCCTTCCCGTAGACATGACATGACATGGCCCTGCCTCCCTCACACTTAAAAGTCTGCTCCCTTCCAGGGTCGATCTCAACAAAAACCGTTAGAGTACTCAATGTTGTAGTAGTAAGATAGATTTTTTTTATGTGATGTAATCTGTGATGGAGAGAGCGGGTCTGATGGGACTGATGGGATCTGACCCGGATATATCGGTCTAATGACGTCTTCTTGTTGTTTCGAACCAAAAGCTACGGATGCCTCTCGGACCAGATGTTATTGAAGCAAGTGCCTGTAATTTTATCACCTTTTAACTATTTTCACACCAGACCCTAGAGCTGTGCTTGGCTGTGAGTCTCACCTACCAGGCTGACATTCATAGCTATGTGTGTCAGTCCTTAACACATCGGCGTCAGAGCTGGATCTATGTAGATGATGATGACACCCTTGTAATGTCCCAAATGACAACCTATTTTCTAGATACTACATGGGACACTACTATTGACAAAGGGCCCTAAGAGCCCATAGGGCTCCAGTTAATTTTGTGTGCAGAAATGAGATACCATTCAGGATGTAGAAAAAGAGATTATAACACTGCTTACGTTATGGCTCAATGGAAATTATCCACTATCTACACATCTGTCTGTTTACTGTCATTGTGTTCAATGGAACTTAATCAATCATCATCCCACAATTAATCAACCGTCGCGATAATGAGATAGGAGTTATAATTAGGGTATTTCATTTGCCTAACAATCTAGCGCAAATAGAGAGGAGTGTTAATCAAAGGGTGTGTCTTAAATGACAACCTATTTTTTATAGTGCACTAAGAAGTGTACTAAAGTACATAAAGTGGGGGTGCCATTTGGGATAAAGACAGTGTGATTTATCATGGGAACAGACAGGCAGGTGATGTTACTGTAACTGTAACAGGTCAGTTAATCAGCTCGTGAAACTAATGGAAAATCAGCCCAGCCCGCCGCTCTGACCCTCTGCCTCTCTCTCACCACCCTTCTCGCTCTCTTTTCCTTTGTCTTTCTCACCCATCTCTCTCCCTTCGTCTTTCTCTCTCTCTGTCTCAACAGCTCTCCATTCAGTAGGACTACATCCTGCTTTTCCACTCTTGACTACTCCCCGTCAACAAAAGTGGTAACGGCCTCTTAAATCCAGAGTGTGGAGAAGACAGGAGGAGAATCGGGACACAGCCAACTAAGAGTCAATGTTCATGTCTTCTCTGTCCATATACTTTTTTATTTGTGATATGAAAGGGGAAAAACTGATCCTAAATCAGTAATTGCTCTGACACATACACACACACACACTGATCAGGGTTCGGAAACTAGTAGCCTGGGCATACTAGGGGGTTTAACAGGAGGTGTATTGTAGAAGCTTAGGCTGGTTATTAATGTCACAGCCAGTAATTCCCTCCAGCTTCTTGTAGTCCAGCTTGCTAATGAGTCTGTGCTTATCAGTTAGCATTGCTAATATGGTAGCGGAAAGGCCTCCCTACCATCCTCCCTCCTGGCCTCTCACTACAGTACAGGTATCCTGACAGGAGTCCATACATTTGAGAGGCAGCTAGTGACATGTTTCACCCACCTGCCCTGACCTTCCATGCCAGTTCCACCCTGGTCTGCCTTGACCTTCCCGGTCGTGGTTTGTTCTGGTCTGGTGTTGTATGGTGTGACACACAGGTCATTGTCACTGCCTGAACCTTAAATGGCACCCCCAAATGAAATGAAAAACTGCCATTTATAATGGAATACTATTCTGTGGTATCCCTTGTTGGTGTGTAGTACTCACTGTGTTGGAGATGAGAGATGTGGTGCTCAGGGATTGTGGAAGTCAAATATTATTACTTATGAACTATATAAAAACGATTTATTCTGGGGAAAACTCTGAGAACAGGTTTGATTTGTTCTCATTTTTAAGCAAACTCCACTCTGTGAGACATAAATATTTAGGCAGTTTTACTATGTAACGATACCTTACCAAGTACAATCCAATCCTGTGTTCTTATGCTGTATTCAATGATTTTAGCCTTGATAAGTGGAGATATTACAATGGAAGTTTTTGCAAGAGCACATTGAACATTAACAGAAGATGGTGTTGGTCTCCTCTGACATGCCGTATTTTATTGATTTTACTATGATATCAGATTTCCTGGATGTTTTGCAAGTAAATAGTCCTAAAGCTATCAAAGATAAATCAATGGCCAGAGTGGAACACAACATTCAATGGTTTAAGAGTAGAAGCTTCTCTGTGCGTACCCGGTAATCTAAAACAGATATAAAAGTGGCCTGTTCAATGTCTTTTCTACAATTTCGGCAAAATTATACTGTCTCGATCTTCATCTTATTTACTAATTCAGCAACTTGTGTTTTACATTAAATTATATTTTCTCAATTGTTTTTAATGAAGCCTAATACCAAGACACATTTACAAAACCTGTTAAATTTGTGGTCTAATTCCAATGTAATTTCAGTTATGGGTCCTTGAGAAAAGCAGTTATAATTATTTTGTTTGCATTTAGCATTAATTTCAATATATAGGTAATAACTCAAATGTTTGGAAATAAGACTGAAAAAAGGCTTGGTTTACAGAAGACATAGCCAAAGCATTACAGTGAATTATATTTTTTTTCACAGAATATCCGTTGGGAAAGTTTTGGGAATATTTGTCAGTATTGGGACAGGTTGGTATAACCTGCAAAGGAATTTTGCTGCGTCAAATTTGGAGGAATTCTAGATGGCAGAGGAAAACATTTATATCGGGGTGGGGCTTTCATTCATTCTACGGGGGGTGGCTGCTCGTATGAAAGGACTGCTCATGGGGAGCTATACCATGCCAAGTGGATACAGACATTTTTATTGGAAAACAATAAACAAGAGGAGGGAGGGGCTAACTTTTTCCTAATGGAACACACAGGGTTTAAACCAATCAATTTAGAGAGACAAGGTCTAGGCCATTTAGCCCTTTTCTCTGATATTACAAGAAGCCCACCTGAATAATTAGTCCCATAACAGGCGTAGATATATAGATGCATTGGTCAAGTGTATGAACTTGTGGTGTGCTGATTCTTCTATGGAAGGAAATTCCCTTCCAGCACAACAATTACTTCTGATAACAATGGTTGTTATTTGATCATAGTAGGAGAGATCCACTCTGCCCTATTTAAATAAATATCTAGTGTATGTTCCAAACATCAATAATCCCATTTTTCTCAGGAAGTTTCTAGACTTGATGCCAGATACGTATCTCTCAGACTTATCCTGGTCAGAGATTTTAACCTGAACTGTCCTAGACTAGCGCTTGGATTGATCCTCCAACGTTTGCGTCCCTTCCTTTAACTCAGGTGCGTTCCTGAATACCTACATGAAAAATGGTCTATTTGCCATATAGAGGGTCTCAAACCCCACAGGTAGGGGATATTACTTTGACTCATATCTGAAATGTTTACACTGTAACACAACTTTCTGCTTAATGACAATTTTCTCACCTACTCCAACTACTCCTTCCTTTTTGTTTTGTTTTTGTTACTTTTTATTTTGATCATGACTGTTCGTTCCTTTCTTCTTGTTTACATTTTAATTTATTACGAAGAAAGACAAAAAATAAGGATAATAACTATTTTCAACGAGCTAACCTGCTGTGAGACTGCTATTTTGTTTAGGACTGTGTGTTGGTGTTGTGTCACATGACCTCAGATACATGTGCACATGGTGTAGGCTGTGTTTACAGAGATCTGTGTTGTTCTTACAGTTGCTTAGGGGCAGGGGGGCTAACCTGTTATGGGATGGATTCTGGGTGGCAGCTCTTTGCCTTTAACTAAATGTTCAGAAGGCCTGTATACATTGAGCTATTTCAGGGCTCACTTGAACTTTTTACTCCTTACTATAACAGGTAGCACTACTACTAAGTACTGAGGTGAGGTTTAATCTGTTGGCCAACAGGGACACAGCTCTGTTTGTCACTCAACCTTCAAAGGCTAATCTGAGAAGAACACTACAAGGGCACATATTTCTTACCAGTTACATTCCTATACTATGTTGAGGTATTTAGCACACTGTAGTATTCCAACATTTCATTATTGTTGCATATGTACTACAAACTGTCGACCAATTAGTGCTTACAACATTTTATTTAGTGAAATGTAGAATACTACCATGTTAGATACAACAGTATTATTTCTCGAAACAACATTGTAGTAAATAATAATAAGTAATGTCCACAGAAATACAATAGTTACTATAGTATATGCAGTATTGTAATTATAGTAATGCTACAGTAATATACAATATTGTAAACTTTACAGTGGAATACGGTCATGTCTGAAGAAACTTTACATGCTAACTACGCTGCAGTATAATTCCGCAAAGACTCTACACTCATACTTGGCCTGCCGTTCCGTCAATCGTCAACAACAAACAGACCACAGGAAGTGAGAGGTGTGAGTGGTTCTTTTAGAAGGCCTGTGTTCTGCCAGAACCTTAATTCCCTAATTCCCTGAGCACACTAAAGTGAACTGCTGGCACAGTTCCTCCTCCCTCCGGCCTGTAAATCTCACCTCCATTAATGATTGGTCTACACCCGCCATGTCCGTCCTTTAATCTTTATTCATTATTGGTCACAGCTGGAAGTGCGGCCTCGACACGCCTCATTCAATCCAGCGCGCCGCTGTTCAGCCGCAGAAGAGGTGAACAGAACACACTGAGCTGAATCAACTATTAACCGCGTTTGTGTTGAGGTCTTTTCTATAAGACCACATAATGGCTACCTCCCAAATCCCACCCACTTTCTCCCGTGGTCTTTGATTCCAGATGACCCTATGCCAATGGAGGAAAGTGGTGCGCTATACAGGGAATACAGTGCCATCGGAACCCAACCCTGGTTCTCTGTGGCTAACCTGGTCACTTCAGGCCGCTATGTTGTGTCCACTCTCTGAGGGATTCAGCGGCATGCAGTGTTTGCAGACACACACAGCATTGCCGCTGGGCTGCCGGCCTCCCATCACTGACCGTGCCCCTTCTCAGCGGAGGCCAAATTACAGACCTCGGGGAGTAATGCCTGCCTCCCAAATGGCACCCTTGTCCCCGTGAAGTGCCCTACATCCAAACCAGGCCCAAAGGAAAGCGCGTAGGACTCCGGTCAGAATTAAGCGCTCTACATGAGGGATAGCGTTCCAGTTGGTACGTAGTCTTGGTCAGTCACAGAGCCCTAATCTGTACCCTTCAGAGAGGTACTCATTCTGAACTGCTCCACTGCACATCCAGCTGTGGAAAATGGATATGTCAAATTGTGCGCAATTAGAGGTCCCAGTATGGGGCCCCAGTGCAGACAAACAGTTAGTGCTGTCCTCTCCCTGACTTTGACATAATGCTCATTTGGGGGTTTCTTCCTTCCACATTAAATGTTTAAATGAGCGCTGACATACCTAAGCTAGGCACGCTCTCTTCTTTATTGTTCTGCCAATGCACTTCATTCAAGTGCATTTTGTTTCTGCGTGGGAAAAAAAAACAAGAGGCAGCAGTAATATGGAGCGGCGGTATATAGATCTTGTGGCGTTTTCTCGTGACGGACAGGCTACGTGCATCTGATGCTTCATCTGCAGCGCATTGATTTGTCGAGCTAATCTCTGATACATAACCTTGCATTATGTATGCTAAGTAGGCCCTTCTGTTCAGGGCCTTTTAAAATGATCTGCCCATTCGCTGGCCATTATTACCCATTACTTTCCTCCACAACTGCCCATTTCCCCTCTCTCTCCAACTATCCAGGTCTGCCTCCCAAACGGCAACCTATCCTTAAAGTGCACACCTTTTTACCAGACCTTTGTAGTGTCTACGGGGGGCTCAATTAAGGTGTAACCTACCCCTCACCAGGCAGTCCTGCTGTTTCTTATAGCCTAGGTCAGACAGATGTGCAACAGCCAGACTCATGTTATTGTGTTTCACCCTCACAATGGGCAATCTAGGATTCAAAACAATGTCTTTCAGGGTAAACAGCTGAGGGATGAGGCTGACGGAAGCACTCTAAGGTCATAAGGTATTTATAAGTTATTTTCATCTAGAATTAATGTCCAGTCCAAGTAGATGTTAAAGCTGAGTAGAAACTGCAGAATGCCCCTTTAAAATAATGATCAGATAACCTAGATTTAATGACTCACAGTTGATCGACAATAGTGTAAAACAGCTTTTAGCTACAAACAACAAAGCTCAGCAATTCCATTGGTTTGTTGACGCATGGTCAATTCTCCACCAATACAAACCCTAATCGAATGTGACATATTTCTGAATGCCAGAAGTCTTCGTTGCACTGCAGGTGCAAATTGCAATCTCACTGTTGGATTGACTAAATAAGCTCCACAAGAAGAATCAAAATCATTAGTAGTCGTCAGGACTTGATGATCTTATCTCATCTCATCAATGCTGGAATTTGATGATTATTCTTTATAATTGCATTCTTCATCGTTACATACAGGGCCTTGATATTATTTCATTAGCATGTACTCAACAGCACAGTTTCATGCTCATGGCCTGCACAAAATTAACGCACTACGTAAGAAACATGGTGCCATTTGGGACAGCCTCTATTCTCAGTTGTAGCCGAAGATTGCCACCTTCAGCAATGGGCTAGAGCTTCTCACTGACCATTGACTCACATTGACAACTCCTCCACACAGCTCTCAACACACATTTCATATGCAGAAGCATGGAAAATACAATTATGCATAATTCAACAGACAGTAAATACAGCTGACAGAGTTAAAGTGTGTGTGTTTGCATGCCTTTGAATGTGTGAGGTTCTGTGTGAGTGCACATCTGCAAGAGTGAGTTCAAGGCATTAGAGAATGGTGGTGTGGTGTTTTGTTTTCTAGAGTATGGCAGCGAGTCTATACAGTCTGTATGTGACATTACTGCCGGCTAGTGTCTCTTGAACTAATCAATACTTAAAGGTAGATCCAACGATATGATGTATGCACCAAGTAAACAACAAAGCGGGTCAATTACCGCAACAACTGCGCATTGACGTGTGATGCAAAACCTCTTCTCAGTTCTGTTCCCGTGGCTACCATGCTGTGACAGTGTAAAGAGGAACCTGTGCACATGGCCAGATAGTGTGTCTTTATGAGAGAAGTCCTGCATCTCGCTCATCTCCCTGCCTGATGCTACACGTGGTAATTTCACTGAACTAACCTCTGCAAGAGGATCTTCCGTCAATCTTGTCCATCGGCCTATTTGTGTGTCTGCGTGTGTGTTGTGTGTGTGTGTGTGTGTGTGTGTGGGTTGTGTGGGTTGTGTGTGTGTGTGTGTGTGTGTGCGCGCGCATGTGCGTGAACTTGAGAGAGAGTCAAAAACAACAGCCAAATTCTGTTAGAGTTTAGGGGAAAGGGAGAGGCGGATTTGCCCTGCACACTTGTTATTAAAGGTTCCATGACTCACTCGCAATCACACGGTAACAAATAACAACACACGTCAAAATACAGCAGCAGATAGTGGGGGGAAATAGGGAAAGGAGTGGGAGAGGTGTGAGCACAGGCGGTTGAGAGAGAGCCTTACCGATGGCCATGATGTTGCTCTGAACAGAGGCTGCCAGTAGCGTCAACAAGCTCAGAGTCCATAGACCACAGGTCGAGTAAGAAGGGAATGCCATGGTCAGTTGGACACACAGATCTGTTGGTTTGTCCCACCGTATCCTCGCGTAAGCCAAGGACCACCGGGGTGTAACCTGCAGGGGAAAGGGGATTAAAGCATGACCAGGCCTGTTTTCTGATTGGTTGGTTGGTGCTGGATAAACATTTTGACATTGTTACTCATTCACTGCTCCAAGGGTTTTCTCAAGCAGCCTGTGCCACATGGAACTGAGTGGTGATGCAGGGATGGAGCCTAACAGCCCATAGAGAGCAGTAGGCAGCCTGGGTCCAAACAGCCCATAGGCAGCAGTAGGCGACCTTGGTCCAGGAGGGCCACAGGCATGTTGAATCCAACCATCCAATGAACTGATGAATTAGCTCAGTCAGTCCAGTGTGGTGACTCGCTAGGACAAAATCCTGCAGCACTCCAGGAACACACCAATAATCTGAGGCGGATGTGAACTATGTGGTGATGGTCGTTCCGGGACGTGTAGAGTAATGACGTCTAAAGCCATGGTCATCACATTTAATCCTATGTGAAATTATGTCTATTTTAGGGATTTCCAAGCATAGCTCCAGAGCTGTCTGTGTCCTCTGGAATGGGGGATTATTTTTTATGTAATGGAATCGGCACTTCTCTGCCTTTCTGCAAAAAATCTTGGTTAATGTAACAAATTAATGCAAGTCTTATTCAGTACTTTTAGAACTTCTACCAACCTTGTCAGTCAGCACGCAGGCTAAGACATTTAGAGAAGCTACTTCAACCTGATTGATAGCCTGAAATGGCTTCTTACTGAACAAATTAATTTAGAAACATACCTCCTGCGAGTCTTGTCTATCACTAGCAGCTATGCCAAAGACATAACTAAACCAACAATCTGTTGTTTTTAATAGGAGTCTGGTGAAGCTGAGCTGGCAATATTAGGTTCCAGTGAAACATAATAGATTCACCAAGGCCTTGTGGACACCGAGGCAGGAATGGACTTCATGCCTACTAAATATCCTATAGGATATAAGGTACCTATAGGTATCCTGAAGGTTTACACAAGACTAATGAAACAGTGTGTTCTAGGGTGATCATACATTTACAATGAAAGCTGTTTGAGTCATGTACAGTGTATGGCATGTTACTCAACATATAATGTGAAAGAGGAAAGGGAGACAGGTGGAATCGTAGAACACACAGCATGCATCAGCATTTCATCTTAATGTGCTAGAGATTAAACAGTACTGTTTTTCTGTATGTGTGACGTGACTGATGACATGAATCCAGCGGACTGGGTGCAGTTCAGGCAGCTATCACAATGGTATCCAGTGGGATGGTTCTTATATAAGATCATGTTTAAACTTTGATTATTGAACATGGACCTTGTGTACTTTATTATTTGCCACCAAACAGTGGAACCTAATTGCAGAACCTAAGAAAGTCTGTGGGCAGAGCCGAGAACAAGCTAGCGAGATCCTAAATCTTAATGGGCAATATCGGTGCATTCTGGCATGTTTCTGTGTACGCAATAACTGAATTCGCCCTGCACTGCTTCCAAACAATACAATTTTGTCAGCAAAATGTCCCTTCAGTTCCATCTTGATACATGGGCTTCCACCGCCCAGCTACTGGGCTTCCTCCCCCCAAAGAGAGTGGACATCATAACCCGATTCTTTATATGTCATTCTGTGGCTGTGCTGTGCTGTGTGTGTGTCACTCTACACAAAATACTGTGTGGAGACTGTCAACTCAGGACATTTACAATTGAAATAAAACAGTCATCTCCGGTTAACTTGCTCCATTTTGATGTTAGATGGGTCATGTCTACTTAGCTCATTAACTTCGAATGAAGAAGAAAAGATAAAGCCAAAGTTCTTGCTTCCTCTTCCTCTTCCGTCTCTATTCCCTACTCTCCTCTACTGACAGGATCTGTGTACCTTGTTAGGGAGTAAGGAACCACCTACTAGGCAGAACGGGGGGCAGCCAAGTCTTTGTCTATTTCGGTCAGTGTGCCCCCTCCTCAAAATACAGCTGACACATATAAATAATTAATTGCACGAATAATTATGATAAAACAAAAAGTACCACTGTGAGCATGAAACCTCAGATAGGAACCCTTGCCCGGGCTACAGGCGTACCATAAAAGGCAGTGTCTAAATCACTAAAGGTGGAATATATGTGTTTTTGGGGCCCATTACACTTTGGGGCACATTTTAGGATTCTAGGTAGGTTGTTCTTAATGAATCCCATTGTCTGAAAGTCTTGAAAATACAGGAACAATGCTAAACAGATAATCTATAGGCTACATATAACATATACAATTTTAAAACAAGTTGACTTGGAGGTTAAATAAAGTGTGCTTTCTTATTTTACCAAAGTTTGCTAACTATTATGGAGTACTTATACAAATTAAGACGTCAGTATTATCGCAACCGTTTTATCAAAATCATAAATTACCACGCGACATGAGTAAATGGGTCGCAACATTTTCGAATCGTTCGACAATGTCAGACACATTAATAATATAAATTAAACAAATCAATTACCCCCGTTGGCCAAGCAAAATGCAGTAGTGATGCTCGCACCTGTCGCCCTCTGAGAATTCCCTGGCTGTGTTCTTTCCTGTACATGACATAGATGTAGCGCACACTATCACTATAATACCCTCAGCCTCTCACACGCACACTCTAAAATAGACTTACATGGCTGCCGAGGCAAAGCGAGGATCTATCCTCGAAATGTTCCTTCATTGCAACCGTTCCGTAGCGCAAGCCATGCGATAGAGAGGTTGCCTGCGGGACGGGCGGGCAAATAGGGCGGGGATATAGAATGATGTGCTGGTGGGATGTGTTTATTGTTGTTGGAGCTATTCAAGGCGTGTGTCGAGTGTTTCGAGGAAAACACATAACTGATAGGTCTATAGATTATCGTTACAACGCTGGTTGCCAGTATCCTAATAGCCTTTTATATGGGTTTGGATAAATGCACTCTAAAGATAGCCCAAGGCACCTGCAATGCTGCTGGGTGAGGGACAGAATCGTGAAAGAAGCCTGGGAATGGTTTTATCGCGCCGACTCCTTTGCTTAAACCTTTCTAGAAATATAAGGAATTAACAACGTGGAAAGGCAGTCGGAGGGACACCTCAAGGCGTACAAACTTAAAAATGAAGGTACACACGGTGCTCTGTTGTAACCTATTGCAGCAACACGACCAATAGTAAAAAACCGTGGAAGGAAAGGAGGGAGAGACGGGAAGGCATTACGTAGGCTACAGTCCAATAACAAAAAATATATTCGCACCAAATTATACAACACGTCTAGGGTTTTATTCCCGGGTCAAAATAACGGTTTACTCCCTCCAGCACCTGCCAGTAACCTGGGCTAGGCTGATGAGCGAGGCACACAGACACATTCCAGGACACGGACGCATCGTATATACAACAGTGACAGGTGTCTCCCGTTCGTTACAGTCCGGACACAGCCAACAACAATAATGTTCCTAGGCACATAAGCAGCATACACACCGATATACGCCTGTGGAGCCCGGATCTTGCACGTATATTTGTCGCCGTTGGTTCTGGAGGTGTTCCGGTATATAACGCAGGATAGCTGGCTCTGAGATCTCTTTGGGTCTGTCTGTATTGACTTTTTTCCTTCCTTCTTCGGCTTTTTGTTTTTCTTGCTTTTCCCTCTCTCTCCACGGCTACCGTTCACTGCAGCAAAAACAGTCTGTCTGAAAGACAGGAGGGAGGGCGGCTTGTGGGGCGGAGGTGGGAGGGGGAGGGGATTTTAATACGATTTGGCCCGTACCATTCGGATAAAAGGGCCAGAGAATACTGACTGGGAGAGGGAGATAGAGACAGATTGAGATGTATTTGGAGACAAACGGAGATGTAGTAGATTACCTAGTATAATTTCCTATTACTGTTCTTCCAGAAACATAACGATTGCTTGTATTGCTGAATTGTTATTCATCATACTTTTCTTGTTAATTTGATTATGTGTAGTTTTAATAGTTACTTAGCTTATAACTAGTAGTGTTAGTAAGACTAGCATCAATATAACCGATGTAGACAACAGTTAAGACATTAACATTTGTTTTATCATGCTTTCTGAATTGAAACTCGGGGGGGAGGGGGGGGGGCTTTTGGGTGACAGCGCGAGGCGTTGTCTGAGTGGAATCACCACGCGCAAGGCCGGGCAGACTACACTGGTGGGTGTTCAGCGGAGGTGGGGGGGGGTCAACTCGCCAGGGGATTAAGGATTAGTTTTGCACGCGGATTAGTTCTTGTGTGGGGAGGCATGGGGTTAAAACATGGTGGATGGCGGCCCAATCACCACCATAGGCGACAAACAGGAGGCGGGAGGAAATCAATGTCAAATTGGGAGGGGACAGGAGAGTAGGGGTATGGATCACTGTAGTCTATTACTGACGGCTGTAGTAGCATGGTAGTTCATAGAGATGTAATTCCTCTTTGTTTTAAATGTATACACATTGCGACACGTTTCTATTCATTCCAAGATTTTTTGCATCCGTAAATTAAATTGAGGATTTTTACTTCGTGTTTACTGAGGAACAAAATGATAGATTATCTAAAAAAGTCCCGGATGTGGCATGAGAGTGATGGCCAGATCCAGGTGCTGAAAACCGAAGCACAGTGCCTCAGGTTGTCTTTGCGCGCGCTTTCCTGAACTTCAGTTGCATCACCAACACGTCATTTGGACTATTTAGTGATGATCCTGTAGCCTATTCATAAAATACAATTTAAGTTTCTAATTACAACAGGTTTTCACATAAGCACGTGCTTTTGTTTGTAATGATTCTAATTAATTTGTTGCTCTTATTAATAAATATCCCATTAAATAGGATATGGGCAGGCCTGTAAATGTCATGCAAAAACGTGACACATTATTATCTATCATTAAAATTATTATAATTTCCCACAATACTGGTAGTCAGAGAGCAGATTTAACGTATTCCTCATGAATGACGTATGGATGCATGTGTGAATGAATTTAGATCACATGAAAGGATAAGGGGGGAATGAATGAAAAGACAGTTGAGTGTCTTAGTTAACAAGCTGTCGAGAACTGAAATATTGCAAGGGAAAATGTTTGATAGGGGAGTCACTCAGAAACAAGCGGTGCATTAAATCCTAGACTATATTGTTAAAGAAAATCGCGGTGCTGCGAAGAGAATCGATAATGCGTTAGAAAAACCTATGCACAACTGTTCTGGAAATGATCGAAACATGAGCTTTGCCGCCAGAGAATTTCCATCGGGCTATTTAAGCTATTTCATCCATATCCATATTATGACACGTTAGTAAGGACATTTACTCCAAATGTATAAAAAAAATCAGTATGATAATTTTTCTATTTAGTAGGATGATGTTTTCTAAAAAGCCACCTGGCTCCACCCATCTCTGCCGGGACTCGAACCCGGAGCCTCTGGATTAGAAGTCCAGCGCGCTATTCCATTGCGCCACAGAGACTGAGTTTCACAATTCGATGAAAATCGGGTTTATATCCCCCTCCTTTCAAACCTTATCGAGCATCCTCAGCAACATCACGCAGCATCAGGACCGGTTAGCTGCTGTTCGCGGACATACCGGTAGGGGTCGCGCTACCCGTATCCCTATGCAGCACCAAGATGGCGATGTCATTTACTGTGCATTTCATCCATAAAGATAGAAAGAGGTCTTGTCTGTGTATGCATGCCATTATAATGATAGTATGAGCAACGGTAGCGTTCTCAATTTCAGTAGAATTCATTGGCTGATATCTTCCTTTGTTCTGGTTGGTCATGGATCAGCAAATGATCAGTCAGGCCATAAGAAAGAATCTGCCAATGAAGCTAAAATCCCACCTAATTGACTAGATTAAATAGCAGATTCCTTCAATGACTAATCTCCCAGTAAATTCCTTTAACCATCTGAATGATTTCATCAGAGGATAGGCGAACGTCTGATTTCATCCATAAATAATGTTGAGCAACCTGTAATGAAAACAATATATACTAATATATAATTAGCATTTAAAAAAGATTTAGTGCATTGGTTACAATTCATTTACAGGTCCAAAATCCAATGAAAGCATCTGATAAAATGCTGTCATCATGTAGATTTCTCCCCATCTCTCTTGGTAAATAGATTATATTACTCTTCCTTACGTCATCTTTTTTCTCTAGCCCATGCACTCTGTAGCCAAATCAAAAACGTCAATTTAGGCCAAAGAAATTTCACAAGGCTTCACAAATATCAGCTTTTACAATTTGGCAGGCTTAAAGTTTGCAGTACCCACCTACTATCCTTCTAAGGTTAAATCAGTGATTTATTGATTAGAGAGAAAACAATTTAAATTACCAATGAAACTGTCTCCAGGGCCCACGTTTGTATTTACATACAGTATGGAAAGGACATTATGGAGTTAATTTGCACTTTTTATTTTAAAAGTGTTCTGAAAACGCACAATGCATACTACTAACTAAACCGATTAGTTTTCCGAGATACAAAGAGAAGAGAGCAGAGAAAAAGGGGGGAGAGAGACGAAAGGAGAGATAGAGAGCTCCTGTGTGGCTCGGTGGGAGGTGAAGCCTCAGGCAGCAGTAGCTAGTTCAGAAATCATAGTTAGTTTCAAACACAGTGTGCCTTGCAGGGGCTCATGATGTAAACACAGGGCATTATGCTCCTGTTGTTTTAGACAACAACAAACACATCATGGGGACATTTAGCAGCTTGTGGGCATCCAACCACATTTCAGAAAGTCAGAACTCTGCCAGTCTTCATATTAGACAAAGAATAAACGGTGATGTGCGGACACAGTGTAGTCTTTCCTACTGTAGTCAGGGTGCTCTGTCCACATCATTGCAGCAGTGGCGTCTCGAGACAAAACCTGTCCAGTATCCCAAAGGTATTCAAGCCGGGCTCGCCACCGGGAGATTTCAGTAAATAAATGTATTACTATATGTATTAACATCTCATAAAATGTTTTATTTTAAAAATACATTTTCACATAATCATTATAGGCTACAATACATAGCCTAGTTTGCTTATGTTGCTTTAAGAGTAACACATTTCACACAGCCAACTGATGCAGACCAATGAAAATGTGTATTTTATTGAACAGCCACCAGCTGTCCATATAGGAAAGAAAGTTCCACTGGAAATTTTGTTACACCCCCATCCCACCCCCAAAGGAAAAAAATGCATTCCCTGCAAAAAAAAAGTTTGTATAACACTGCCTTAAGCTCTCACTTGCCAGTGTCATTATCAGTTACTTGAAGCTGTGAATGATCTAAATGTGGATATTTTCAAGATACATTGGAGACATAATAGGAGACAGATGTAGGACACATTAACATGAGATGCGTTCCAAATAGCAACGCAGTTCCTATATTCTTGTGCACTATATTTGACCAGAACCCAGTGGACCCTTTCTTTGTCAAAAGTAGTGCACTTTAAAAGGAGTCGTTTGAGACACAAGGATAATTATTCCACCCCCAAACTGTAATCAAACAAAATCATATTCAGTTAGATAACAGACATGGTGATATTGGGGTCATATTCCCATTTTACAACACTGTGCTTCTGCAGCCTGGTGGAACCAGACTGATCTGGCTCTCACACATTGTTTCACTGACTTTGTTAAAGAAATGTAACTTTCTTCAACTGGGTGTAAGACACATCCTCACCCTTAAAGTTGTCTATGGGGTAAAAAAAATTTTTTAGTTAAATCAGCCATTACAAACTTCCGCTGTATTTAACCACTGCTAGTTGAAAACCTCTCGAAGTAATACAGGAGTGTGAGCATATTAATTTTGTAATGGCCAAATCACCATCAATGAATTTTCAATTACATCCTTTTTTTTTTTAAACACGTGAATACGGCAACAAATCGGAGCAAGGCCATGCCTCCATGAACTACAAAACAGTTTTGATTTGACATTTATTCATCAAGTCGTTTTTGTGTTGGTGCCACAAAGACAAGAACATAAACAGAACAATCACTTCTCCACCATCGACGGTGTCCATATTCTCTCCTCTCTCTCTCCTCCCCCTCTTCTCATGCTGCTCACTTGTATGCAATGGCAGCAATGGTGGTCAGTACTGTCAGCACGATGACTGTGTAGCCTGAGCGATACACCTCAGGAATCTTGAATCCCATTCCACTGTCCCAGCACTAAGAGAAAAAAAGCGAGAGAAGAAAAACAGTTATTTTAAGGACAGAATCACGTACGGACAGATTAGTTTAAAAGTGTTGAGCAGTGAACGTGTGTACCTACCAGATGGCGGATTCCGTTGAAGGTGTGGTAGGACAACGGAAAGGCAATGCCAAACTTAGCCAGTCCAAGTACAGCCGGACCAAAAGACTGGGAGTGGACCAGGTCCAGGTAGTAAGGGTAGTTACCTGGCAACACCAACGCCAACAGCGCAAACGCAGAGACACCTGAGGGAAGAGACAATGGCATGCTGTACGTTTGGAGGTCTGTGGTCACGTGGGCCTTTTCACATGCCGTAAGATGTCGCCACAGTGGTTACCTGCACTCAGTCCCAGTCCTGTGCCTCGGTGTGAGATGGACATCATCATAGGCACTGACCACCTGTGAGTCACAGGGCAAAATGAAAACACACAGCAGTGAAACAAGCAGTACACAAACACTGTGTTTTAGGGTTCACACTGGACGTAAACCCGGAATCTTTCCTGTGCAGGTGACTGACAGCCATCTGTGGCGGGGCTGATCCAGCAGTAATTCTGCAGCCTTTGGCAACTACAGCATCCATGCGGTTTGCATCCTCACAACCTGCCTTACAACCTCTCACTATTTGTCCCAACTGTCATCCTCCATCTCTATCTGTTCCATAAAATAAGAAATGACCTTAAAATACATATACAGAATAATAAAGGATAGACATACATAGCATACATAGTGAGGAATGGTTATGTATTTCAACAGTAGACCTGCACGTGCCGACCTGCTCCATAAATAACATCACCATATACTGAATCAACGCTGTCGGACTGTTTTTATACAGGACTAATCTCCGAGATGGCCTTGAGATTCAATAGACTGTACATACACAATCAGGAACAGAGACCAGCACCAGGAAAAACAAATAATCCACTCGTGTTAGGTTTTCATCCAATTGACAATATATATAAGCAAGAAAGCCTGCATGATGAAGATTCTAATTTTCCCACAAGTGTCGTTTCCAACAAACCATATTGTTGTGGATAGACAGCAGTGCGTGATGACACAGTGAACATAAAAGGTATTGTTCCCACTTGAGTTTTCATGGTAGCGTTGGTGATTAGCCAACACCATCCGGGTTCGGGGGGGGGGGGGGGGGGGGGA
>JACXGI010005335.1:14417-29574 GCA_016801175.1 Esox masquinongy | reverse complement strand
CCGGATGCTTTAGAACACATATCTCATATCAAATGGATATTCCGAAACTGGAGAGAGAAGCGTGTTAAATGTAAAAAAATATATACTTTTTTTTAACGGTTTTAGTTTTGGCACAAAAACATGAAATAGCAAATGTAGCCCCTCTCTGGTTTTGACAGTGTGGTTAGGGTACACTATATAATGATATTATTGACAGCATAATATGACAGCATATTATTCATATATGTCCAGAAAAAACAAAACAAAACAGCAGCCACACAGTGTTCTGCCAGAAATAGACACTAGTTTATTAGAAAGCAGCATCAAGCTTATCACTGTGCACTTTTGCCACCCTGTAAAGTTCATCGTTTATTCAATCTGTAGCCTAGATTAATGAACAACATTGCTTTCTGGAGACATTCTGCTGCAGGACCACATAAATCAATGCATGACTTTAAGTTTACTTCGAATTGATATCTCTTCTATCAATATCTGCACAAAAGGCGTTTCCACTACCATTTCTGGCATAACACATTTTACTGACAAAACATTCTACCAACATATCCTGTTTACATCTGCCGGGTCATGACTTTATTAAAATGTGCCATTCATCTGCACAAAATGGTATGATGGAAACATTGTTCCAGATTGCTACTGATGAGGTGCAGTGTGTCATCATTTAATCAGAAATTATGCTAAGAGGGCAAGACTTCCCACTCACCTCTAACACATGGCCACTTCATGAAAAGCCCATCAAACATCAGAATGTTGAACAAACTTAATTTAAACATACACTACTGGTTGTTTGTTTAGTTTGTCCTTATGTAGGAGAATGTTAGGCTATTAAGCCAACATTGAACAGTTTTGGTCTGAATGTGGTTCTGCTAGTTAGGGATGGACAACCAGTTAAGTTCATTTGAATATCTTTTTATTCAACATTCTGGCTTGTTGAGGTATCCTTTTCTATTAACTTGTTTCAGAGAATCAAGGAGTAACCATAACAACAGTCTGATAAGAGAATTTGGCTCCTTGAAAGGCGCTATATGAGCCCCCTGTAATATAATTATTAATAATGTTTATGGAATCACGAACATAGCCAACTTACTCATAAACGGTCACATGTGGAGACACAGGTCGGTTCAATTTGTTGTTTTTGGCCCAAAATTTGTTCATTTCCTCCTTTGCAGTGGTTCCCATTGGAACAGCACTAAGGCAGAGAGTAGAACTGAATTTAGAACACATACGGCCATAGCACATGCACACATATAGCAGCACATTCATACAAATATAATAACTGACACACAGGCATCTACTCACTGTCTGTAGAAAACGCCAAACTGGGAGCGGGACAGGCAAGCGCCCTGTCGGGTTAATGTCCTGTTAAAAGGATTAGTTTGATATAGGTGAGGCAAAGTCGAGTAATGGCTCAGTGAATAGGAAAGCAATCATAAATCGTCAGGTCAAAGTTCAAAATTTCAAGCAAGGATGTTCAAGCACGAACCCCTTAATACAGAAAAATACAGCCCTCTCTGTGTAGGGAAGATACTAGTATGCTAAATAATTAGCTAATTAGCTAAGCAGCTACATGTAGTAAGGATCAACTTATTCGGGTCACCCACGAAATGAGAGAAGTCCCTAGCTGGCCATCTCTGCAAGGTTGGGACAAGCTATTGTAGCTGCTTAAGTTAACAAGGATACTAAACAAGTTAACAAGGATAGTTTACAAGCTGGTTTACGTTGGCTAGAAAGCTATCGAGATTGACCAACGTGGCATCCCGCTTAATCTGGCGTTCCTTAACTACGAAAAATAAATTGTTGTAAATCTCAAATCTGTTGTCACAGTATAAACTACAGCAGCCAACCTACATGCTAACATGTACAGCAAGCATCAACGTAATTACGATAGTATTAGCGGAATATGCAAACACTCTAGCTAAACAACCGAACCTAATCAAACTTCAAAAGACACATTTATCTAACCCACAAACGAAAGGAGACCCCAAATACATTCTGTTGAAGTTATACCAGGAATAAATAACTACTGACCTTAGAAACAACGCCATTTTTTCTTTGACAGCTGGAACAGGATATTACGTAACTCTATAACTTCCGTACTGGGACCGATCTGTACTGTCATTTTGAGAAGGTCATTTTAAAAGCTAGTCCTGGGGGTGGGGGTAAACTACGGCCCGGAGTAGCTGATCCGGCCTTCGTTTTTATTTCAGCGATATTTCCCGTTTTCATCACAAAACAATCCATCGATGTCAATTGTGTAAAACCGAAGAGAACACGTTATTGACTGAACACGAAATGCCTCAAAAAGGAATATAAAAAACAATTTCAGAGCGTGATGTCAGATTAATGGCTACAGTTAAAAATAATTCGAGACTAATATCAGAGTGAGTGCATCGTCCACTTAAACCGTGTAATGTTCAATTCCATGTGTTATAATGACTAGAAGAGTATCTGGGACAGGTTTTCTTGCAGTAAATGCGCTGAAAGATCAAAAATGTGTGTTCTGTGGGATGGGCTGAACAGAACGCTAAGCAGTAGGTATAATAATGCTTGAAATAAAATGTAGAATGTACATATTCTGGACAGTGAATCCCTTAAAAATAAGCAAATTTTCTGCCACTTTACACGAGTTGACTACTTTATTATATCTTTCTAAGCACATCAATGTGCACATATCAGTAGGGCTGCAACAAATAATTGATAACATTCACAAATTTCATTATCTGTTACGTCTAGGCTCTGTGTTAGCAAATGTTATATCTTTCTACAATAGAAGCACTGTGTTTTTACAATTTATGCAGGTATATATTTCTTCAAGATCTCACTTGGTGCTTTTAAAACTTTGTCAAGTATTTTTGTGCTTCCTATTCCTGCTTACTCCTCTCTCTGTAGCTCTTACAAATGCTCCCCAAACAGCAGCTGCAAACTTTCAAATCTTCTGTTGTTTGCCAGTTTGCAACTGGTAATGTGGTGTCTACAAGGCCGAGTTCATCTCAGGCAATGTTGCTTTTCAGACCCTTGACATTTTGGCCCTGACAGGGACATGGATTATCCCAGAAAATACTGCCATTCCAGCTGCTCTCTCTTCATCTGAGTTTTTTTTACTATTGAATGAAAGGGCCTGGTTGTCATAGTGGCGCCACAGGGCTACTAACATCTCCTGTGGCCTCTTTTGAAATCCTGTCAATTTCACTTATCCATTTAAGCTTGAAATCATGTTTTGTTGTTGTTTTTATTGGTCTTTTCCTTTACTTTCAACACTTTTTCTCAGTTATGTGAAGGGGCAACAGGTTGGCCTGGTGGAAAAGAGGGTTGGGCAAGTAAATGACTGGTCGCTGGTTCTATTCCCTAAACTGACATGGTGTAAAAAAATCTTTATTCTCTCCCTGAGACAGACAGTTAATCTTAACTGCTCCAGGCTGTTACTGTAAATAAGCATGTGTTCTTATCATACTTACCTGGCAAAATGATAAAATCCAATTTCTGGATAGATAAGGAATGCATTCTACTTTGATTGAGCTCACATTACTCAGCCACTCAGCTCCCAACCGGTCTTCAACTAATTTCTTTTATATGCTTTTCTGTTCAGATCTCACCCTTGCCAAGTCCATTCTCACTCATGAGGCAGGCAATGTGACCTTATCTTTACTAAATGCTGTCTCAGGCTGTGCATACTGTTGGATTACATCCTATGTGGCCGGCTGCTCCTATGAGTTGACGTGTAGAGAATCTGCCTGCTCCACCAGCTCTTATTACTGTGTCCCTGAGGGCAGTTCTAAGCCCTCCCCCTTTCTCTCTGTAAACCAAGTCACTTGGCTTTGTTAAATCATCAGGTTTCTTATATCATTGCTATGCTGATAAAATTCAATTACTTTCCTCCTCCACTTTTGCCATCAAAATCCTACAAGTTATCCAGAAGGCTGCAGGCTGGTTTTCAACCATGCCAAGTTCTCCCATATCACCCCACTCCTCCAGATGCATCAGTGTCTGCAGAGTGTCAAGGTGCACTGCCGTGTCCTACCTTTAAACTATGTCCAAACTACATTCCTCCCTAAGATTTTCATTCTTGTCTCTTGGCCATCCAACCCGTATGAGAAGGCAGTTCCTTACAGTCCAATCAAAGTCACTCTCTGTTCTGGCACCCCATTGGTGGAACCAACTTCCTATGAAAGCTAGCAGAGCAGAGTCCTTGCCCGATTTCCCCAAACCTCTGAAAACATCCCTTTTTAAATAGTATGTTAAATAACCCCATTTAGTTCTATGGCTCACTTCAAAATAACTGCACTATATGGAGGATAGGGTGCCTTAGGGAAGGTCAGGCCTAGCCTTTAGTCCTGAATTAGCAAATTAAATTGACATGTTTTGTTTTTTAAATACATTTTATTTGGTGAAATAATTTTTTTTTAGGGTTGATTAACACACTATAGCCATTTTGTAATGTCTTGTTAGCTTGACATTTCTAGTACAATAATTGAAATTTGGAAAACTCAGAAATATCAATCACAATTTCAAGCTTATTTGGAGTAGTATTCTCTGTAATAACCAGAATTGTGTACTGATCCATGCAATAAAATATCAATTGACAAACAGACAAACACTCATACAAGCACACACACATACAAAAACTGGATATACAATGGAAGTGTAGACATGTTTTCCAAGACCACAACCAGCCACCCATTGTTTCTTACTTTCAAAGACAAAATGCAATTTTGAAACACTTAGAAGCTTGGTTCTTTGCTTACTTAGATGTCACATGAACTCTTACTCACACAATATCACACAGACTGAGAGATTTTCAAACTCACAATAAGCATTTTCTGAATGTTAGTAATAAGTCTCTCGTTCCACCCAACCTAGACAAGAGAAAGAAAAAGAATAGTGAGACAGGAATGAGACTCTATTATACAATGCCATTATATCCCATTATCTCCTCATCTGTATATTTGAATATAGAAAGCCCCTTTTAAGTCAGTGACTCTCTGATCCCCAGTACATCAATCTAATTATTAACTTGAGAGATTAACTGTAGTGATAAATGATCATACGGGACCAGCACTCAGTGACAGACAACCAACATATTCTGTGTCTGTCATTGTCCCTCTTTATGTGTTATTCTATGTAACTCCTTGTCATCTACCTCCAGGACTCCTCCTGATGATGAGCTTGCGGACCTCATCATAAATGAAGATTAGGAGACTGTAGGGGAGGGCACAGAACCACCAGGAAACCCTGGAGGAGAAATTACAAGAGAGGGAGGGAGGGACACAGAGGGAGCGAAAGTCAGTGAAACCAGGTAAGGGTGATTGGTATGGTTAATTGTCCAACCCCATTTCCAAAAAAGTTGGGATGCTGTGTAAAATGCAAATAAAAACAGAATACTATGATGTGCAAGTCATTTATCCCTATTTTTAAAAATAGTACAAAGACAACATATCAAATGTTGAAACTGAGAAATTTTTGGCATTGTCTGAAATAAGCAAGGTCTTCACTGAAAAATACATCATCTGGATGGCAAAACGTATGTATTGTTCAGCATTAATGGTGCCTTCACAGATGTGCAAGTCACCCATGCCATGTGCACTAATGCACCCCCATACCATCACGGATGCTGGCTTTTGAACTGTGCGCTGATAACAAGCTGGATGGTCCCTCTCCTCTTTAGTCCGGAGGACACGGCATCCACGATTCCCAAAAATAATTTCAAATATTGAATTGTCAGACCAAAGGACAGTTTTCCATTTAGCCTCAGAACATCTTAAATGAGCTTGGGCACAAAGAAGGCAACAGTGGTTCTAGATCTTGTTTATATCTGGTTTCTACTTGGCATGGTAGAGTTTTAACTTTGTGGATGCAGCGACATACTGTGTTCACAGACAATGGTTTTCGGGAGTGTTTCTGGGCCCATGCAGTGATTTCCACTACAGAATCGTGTCTGTTTTTAATGCAGTGCCATCTGAAGACCCGAAGATCACAGCCATCCAATACTGGTTTTTGGCCTTGTCCCTTGCATACAGAGATTTCTCCGGATTCTCTGAATCTTTTAATGATATTATGTACCATAGATGTTGAGAAACTTTATTTTTAAATTGTTGCACTATTTGAACTCGCAGTCTTTCACAGAGTGGTCAACCCCTCCCTATCCTCACTTCTGACAGACCCATCCTCTCTGGAATGATCTTTTAATACCCAATCATGTTACTGACCTGTTGCCAAATGACCTGATTAGTTGTGTGATATTCCACCACGTTTAGTTTTTTAGCATTAAAAAACTTTTCCAGTCTTTTGTTGCCTCTGTCCCAACTTTTTTGAAACTTGTTGCTGTCATCAAATTCAAAGTGGGCATATATTTTTCAAGAAACAATAAAATGTCTCAGTGTCAACATTTGATATGTTGTCTTTGTACAATTTTTTATTGAATATTGGGTTGAAATGATTTGCACATCATTGCATTCTGTTTTTATTTACATTTTATGCAGCGTCCCAATTTTTTTGGAAACGGGGTTGTAAAATGAGTTGCGTTATGAGGACGAGTTTAGGGTATATACAGTAGTGACCTGTGATGTCCTGACTACCGGGGTTAGAGTTCATCCTAAAATCCATGTAGTTGCTTCATTGTTTTAGGTTAGATCAAAAAGCAGTGGGTATTTTTCGGGGAGTGGGTGTTATTGTTTTTAGGGCAGAGAGTATGATTTCTGGTACTGACTTCAGGGGGTACATTCGGAGGGCGATGTCCATTCCTGGGCAGTAAGACAGGAAGGCTGCCAGAGCGGTCTCAGCAAACAACCCAAAGATCAGGATACGATTTCTGTTCAGGAAATGACAGAGGTAAATAGGAAAGACTTTGTCAATAAAGGGGAACCATTTCTGACAAGTGACCCTATACACAAGCCTTCTAGTGAAATATCATGTCTTTCAATGTGCATTCCAATTGGCACCCTATTCTCTAAATAGTACAAATGCTTTTGACCAGAGGCCTATGGCCATTTGAGATGCAGCCTTTTCCACTTACTTCATTCCCTGCTGGAATACAGAGTTCCTCCTGGTCTTGCAGATAACTAGATCGGCCCACTGCACCACCACAATGCTCACAAAGAACGAGGTGTGACAGGTGAATTCAACGATTTTCCGCTGCTCATAGGTCTGCACAAGGAAACAGCTCTTAGTGTACTTACAGTTCAAAACATGTTACAGTCAATAACAAACATGTCATGCTTCCAGTGAAGTCAATCCATTAAATTGTTAGAATTATCAGTGTGGAAGATTTATTTTATTTTTTCATTGACCACCATTTTCTCTCCATGCAACCGACAGTACATCTTGGTGTTTATTGTCTAAAAATGAACTTATTCACTCCAGTCCACTTGTGGTAGGTATTTTAGACCCTGTCAGTCTCACCCATTGCTGGCCATAGCTGTCCTCCAGCTCATTGTTAAAGCGGTCATCCCAGTCCAGACGGATGCCCAGGAGGGTCTCTGGCCAAAAGCCATTCTCAGCCAGGATCACAAAGTAGGTAAAGAAGCCAGCTATAGCCTGGATCATACCTGGTGAAAAAGTCTGTGAGTATAATAGAACATTCAATGACAGCCGCACATGAATTACAGCTGGTGGAGAGGAATCCCAAATGGCACACTATTTACTGTTTAGTGCCCTACTTTTGACCAGGATCTACTAAAGGGTGCCATTTAGGACACAGATCCATTTGTCGGCCTGCGTGCACTGAAGGTTTTCTGACCTATCTGTCCGTAGGCCATGCTGATCAGTTTGTCGTTCACCAGCTTGTCTGTCTTTGGACACCGCGGTTGACGCTTCATGATGTCACTCTCAGCCGTCTCGTAGGCCAATGAGATCGCTGGAACCTGGACTCAGATAGAAGGGAGCGATGTGTGAGGAGGGGGGATGTGTGTGAGTGTCACACAAAACAATGGGATCAGCAATCGCACAGGGCGGGTGTGTTGAGGTGGGCATGGACTGAACCCAGTGTGAGACCGCACAGCAGGGTGGAAACAAATCCAGTTTGGGTTAGTGGATGTAGCAGCTGTCACCCTGACCCATGGCAATGGTGAGTAATGAGTATTAAGGTAGGCTAGTGTATGATCACGCTGAGGGGACGGCTGTTTGGGAGTATTGTGCAGAATGATCATACATGCCGTGAACCAGACACATTTTAAAGCATCTTGCAGGCATGCGTGCAAACACCTGAAACGTGGGTAGCTCTGGAAATTGAACCTAGAACGGGCGTCACGCTCTACAAGCAGAGCCATACCGGGAAATGGGAAATAAACTGAGTCAACATGACGAGTCATAGAATAAAGAACTGGCCTGTTCATAACGGAACATCTTTAGGTACATGAACTGCACAAAGGAAAGCGCGCTCACTGAAATAGTTATGTTGTAAACAGTAGCAGAGATCAAACAGATGGACTGTTGGAAAAAAAAAACGATCAAATGTTTCCTGGATACCGTTTAAGACTAATCCTGGACTAAAAAGCACTTTCAATTGAGGATCTTCACTGAGCTTGCTTTTTAGTCCAGCACTAAGACTTAATCTGTGTCAGAAAAATATCCCCAAACACAGTATCAACACTGGTTTTCCATTTCCAACCAGCATTGCAGGTCCTCACCATGTCAGTCCCCAGGTCAATACAAAGGATGGTAACCGTTCCCAGCGGCAGGGGAATACTGGCCAGGATGAAGAGGAGGAAGGGGCTGATCTCTGGAATGTTGCTGGTCAGGGTGTACGCAATGGACTTCTTTAAGTTATCAAAGATCAGACGACCTGTTTGAGATCGAAGAACAACAGTTAACAGACACAGAGTTTTTTCCCAGGAATAGCATGTTTGTTTCCCCTCATCTCTTCCTCACCTTCCTCCACTCCTGTGACAATGGAGGCAAAGTTGTCGTCCAGAAGGATCATGTCAGCAGCCTGTTTGGAGACATCAGATCCAGCGATCCCCATGGCAACCCCAATATCAGCCTTCTTCAGCGCAGGTGAATCATTCACTCCGTCCCCAGTGACCGCAACAATCGCCCCCTAGAACGAGACAACACAGGTTCTGAGAATAAGGAACCAGTTAGTTGAATACCTGCTGTGAACAGGAGATAAATGCTGTTTTAATATTTTTCGTGTACATTTTTGAGCCATTTTACCATCAAAAACTTTTCTATAGAATACTGCCCCTCCAATATCCAACTCGGAACAGGAGAAAAGATTCAGAACCCCTTGCTTATGCCATAATTATACAGTCACTCAAACACACACACACACACACACACAGACGGACGTCCTTTCACCGTTCTCTGGCAGCCCTCTACGATGATAAGTTTCTGCTGAGGCGAGGTGCGGGCGAACACTATTTCAGTGTGGTTCCTGAGCAGGTCATCCAAGTATTCTGCACTCATGTCCTTCAGGTCCCCGCCGTGCACCACGCATGCCTTGGCATCCCTGGGAACCAGACACAGATTCAAGCCCACAGGAAGGAACAACACAGGCAAAGCAGGCACAGTCACACGTACACACACACACACACACACACACACACACACGCACACACAGACCTGGGATTGACTTGACTCAGGGGAATATTTAGTCTTTCAGCGATATCCTCCACCGTCTCATTGTCTTCTGAGATGATACCCACGCCTTTAGCAATGGCTTTGGCAGTGATGGGGTGGTCACCTGTCACCATGATAACCTGACGGCAGAGAGGATCAGAAAAAGTCACACTGTAACACACTGTATGTAATCTATACCTGCCGTCACCTGTACCTTCCCTCTGTTTTGTTCATTTTTCACATTCATGGCTATGCTAGACTTCCTGTAAAATTCAGAACTTTCTCGAAGTTCCCATATTTTCCTGAAATTCCAGATGTAGGATTCACATATTTCCATATTACTCTTTCCTGATTACAAGAGAAAATGTGAATTTCAGTGTTACCAGAATTTTGTGTTGGTTGATTGATTGGTTTATTGATACTTTGATGGGTGTGTTGATTGATTGGTCGATTGATTTATGGGTGTGTTGATTGATTGGTTGATTGATTGATTGATGGGTGTGTTGATTGATTGGTTAATTGATTGACGGGTGTGTGGATTGACTGGTTGATTGATTGATGGGTTTGTTGACTGATTGTTTTTTGTGCTTCTCACCTTTATCCCAGCAGAGCGGCACTTCCCCACTGCATCGGGCACAGCAGCACGGGGAGGGTCAATCATGGACATGAGACCCAAAAAACACAGCCCCTCTATAGGAAAGTTGACCAGGTCACAGTCGAACACAAATCCCTGAGGAAACTGGGCTGGAGACAGTTGCAAATGACAGAACCCTGAGGCAGAGAGAAACACACAAGACAGGCAGTTTACTTTCAATTTTGGATGAACACTGTTTTATTTTCAATTTTTGATGTTGGGGGAATTAACACAGCGTAGGAGTGTGACTAGCATACTGTACCTAGAACTCTCTCTCCCAGCCCTCCCAGATCCATGTAGGCTGTCTGGAAAGCGTCAATCCAATCTTCATCCAGTGGCAGCACCTGACCGTCAATCATGATGGTACTACACCTGGGAGATGCGCAAACACAGGAATAATGCAGCCGTTGCGCTCACTCAGGGAGATACTCATACGTATTCGACATAGATGGATAGAGGGCGCGTCTATGGGTCTTTGACTTAATGGCTTGTGCGATGGTATTGCTCAGTGCCACCATTTCACTCAAACAGTGTTTAGCGGTTGAGAGACACGGTTAGTTTTGATGTAAATAGTACCTGTCCAAAATTCTCTCAGGTGCTCCCTTCATAACGAGTAGGTGGCTCTTTTCTTCTTGTTCATGAATGGACAGCTTTGATAGGCAGAAGATGAAATTAAGATTTGGGAACTGAAGATTGTGTTGTATGTGGGACGCTCTTGCACATGAGTGTGTCCCTTTGATATTTTAAAGGAAAATTACACTTTTTTTCACTTTGATGTCTCAGTGAGCCAAGACAAAGTATAATCCATGATTCCATTTTCTATAAACAGTTGTTACATGTTTCAGCTAACTTTAGCTATTGCAAGCTAAAAATCATTGCAAATAATTGGGTTGTGTGAGCATGTTTTAAAAATAGTGAAATTCCCTGACTCCATATGGTTTGATGTTAATTAAAGGTGATCTGGGCATTACAAAATAAACATGTATGCATGCCTTGTTTGATTTATAGCCAGTGGTAGCTAAGGTATGTTTGTAATGGCTGCTAGAATTCATATTAACCATGGAGCACATTTTGTCTTGGACCAGAGACTCAGGGTGAGCTACCATTTAACATCAAGTTGAATAGGTTACATTTTACTTCAGTATAAATTGTGCACAAATATATAATTTTTTATGAATTTGTGTTGGAAATTGCCACCACAGAGGTTTATTTCATACCTGATACTTGTTTGTTGAGTTGAAGGGAATCTCTCCGACCTTGGGATTTCTGTCTCTCATGAAGCGGACAGACCCACAGGAGAGCTCAATACATTTCAACAAAGCAGTCTCTGAAGCATCACCAGCAGTGTCCCTCTGTAATACCACAACAGTCAGCAGGAGATGGTCTATTCACATTGTCAGAATGGGTTGGTACCTACTGCTGTACTGTGTGGAACTATTGCTAATGTGATAGTTAGGAGGCACTGGTTTTGTGTTGTTGATTTCAATGAGACGCGATGTGTCTACACTGCATTTAGTCATGTGTGTATATGCTGCTGGGGGCACTTTAAAATGGAAGATTGGTCCATAAGTAATTGGTTTGGCTGGAATGAATGGAAATGTATCCAGCTATTGCCATGAGCAATCCTCATAACAACAGCCATCGCTGTTATGAGTGTATAGTGGCCATCACATACCTTAAGGATGGCAATGTTTTCCTGTCCAGCTTTGAACTCAGCTCGATTACACAGTCCAGCGACACGAGCTAGAGCCTGCCAGGTAGCTGAGGACTTGTCAAATGTAGCACCTTACAAGACACAGAACATCCATCACTCACAGACCGCTGACAAGTGTACACACAATTCCGATGACCTTGAAAAAATATCCGTATTTTCCAAAAAATCCCTGTTGTAGGATTCCCGGATTTCCTTTATATTCCGTATTTATTCCTTTACCCCGGGAGTATTTTGAATTTGTACTGACAATGCAACAGGGCTGAATTTTTAGCTTTCGTTAATACACAGCCGACCGTATAGCATCTGTATTCCACTCTAGCATTCCTAAATTCTCATATCAAAGCTAATTTATCAGTGCAAAGTAGCCCTCTAATTCAAAGTGTGCGTTTAGGACAGAAGGGACAGTTCTGCGGGTGGTCCCACCAGACTGGTCCTCGGTCGTGTCGGCCTCATGGATCATGTTGTCAAACCACATGTGGGCCACTGTCATGCGGTTCTGGGTCAGAGTCCCTGTCTTGTCGGAGCAGATGGTAGAGGTAGAACCCAGAGTTTCCACAGCTTCCAAATTCTTGACCAGGCAGTTCTTCTTCGCCATCCGCTTGGCTGTGAGGGTGAGACAAACCTAAGGGAGGGGTTATAGGTCAGGAACAGAACACAGATGGGGAGACTAGAAAAAAAAACAAGAAATGAGTGTTTGATTCATATGCCTCATCAGTAAATACTGACTGAGAAATGGAAGTCTTTCGCAGTAATGTCACTCGAATGGTTAAAGAGAGACAAAAAAACGGGTGCAAAAAAACGTGGATGCAAAAAAACGTCTTTTTACAGTTTAGAGAGCACGACTTGTGTAAACGTGTCAATTGTGAGATTTAGCAAGAGATTTGCATGGAGATGGAGAATTATTATTTTACCCAGATATAGAATTCAAGTTCAGTGCCTCAGGGGGTCTAGGGATTTAAGCTGCTGCCTCTAGCATAGATAAATGTTCCACTGCGTGCTTGGGTTTGAATCCGGCACATTGCTCTCTCACTCACCAGCTACCAGAGAAGAAGTTGGACTCACAGGAAATGTCCCTATGAAAGACAAGCATCCTGTCCTGGGGGTGTTCTTCAACATCAAGCAGATCAAGCTGCTTTACACAACATAAACTGGAGATAGGCTATAGCCTCAGGCTATGGGCTGCTCGGGCTACATCAAGGCTTACTCACAGTGACGGTGGCCAGCAGTCCCTCTGGGACATTGGCCACGATGATGCCAATGAGGAAGATGACGGCCTCCAGCCAGGTGTACCCTAGGACGACGGCCAGGATGAAGAAGGACACCCCCAGAAACACCGCCACGCCAGTGATCAGGCGGATGAAGTGCTCAATCTCCATGTTTATGGGAGTCTGGCCTGTCTCCAGCCCAGAGGCTAGGGTAGCAATACGGCCCATCACTGTGCGGTCTCCTGTCCCCACTACGACACCATGGGCAGTACCTGAAAGGAAGGGAGGGACGGAGGTCAGACTAGACTTCCGGGATGAATCAACGTTTAGTAAAATACATAAAACGGAAGATGAAGGGATTGTCCTACTGACCCTCAACACAGTTGGTGGAGAAGAAGGCAATGTTTCGAGTCTCCAGGGGGTTGTTATGGGTGAACTCCGGTGTTCGTGTCTGAGGCTCGGACTCCCCTGTCAGAGAGGAGTTATCCACCTTCACACATAGACAGGGGAAAGGCGTCCAGTAGAACAGACAGACAGACAGAGGGACAGACAGAGAGAGGGAGAGAAAGACAAGGAGAGAGAAAATAACAAGAGAGAAATTAAGAAATCCACCCGGACAAAGAGTAAGAGATTGAGCCTGTTTGGTTTCTCCAGGCCTGTCCTTCTCCGGCCTGGTCTATCCTCACCTTGCAGCCCGCGGCTGAGACGATTCGGAGGTCGGCTGGGATCCGATCGCCTCCTTTGATCTCCACCAGGTCTCCCCTGACCACTAGCTCTGCATTGATGGTCATCTTCTCTCCCTCTCTAATCACCAGGGCTTGCTGTTGGGGATGGAAATGAGAGAGGATGAATTAAAGAGAGAGAGGGAGACAAGAGGGAGGATGATTCACCATCAAATCCAACACTGGCTCAAATTATGTGTTGGGTTATGTTGGGTTACATTGGGTTATGTTGGGTATGTTTGTTATGCCTCTCAAGTCAGTGTAGGATCACTCTAAGGAAAGCTAATGACTAAGACTATGGGATGTAAGCCTATTGTAGCTCTTACACACTGTGGGACTTACAAAGGCATAGCCTGAATTCCCTTTATAGTCCATTACATCTAACATGGTACTGCACTTTAAAGGTACCATGGTCAGAAGTGTTTTATAGGGAATAGGCAACTGGTAAAAAGGGAAGTGTTCACTGTAACAGGCAGAGGCTGCTATTTGGGATGATGAAACAGCCATAATTTGCTGTCGGTTCAGCTCACCTGTGGAACCATGTTCTTGAAGGAGTCCATAATTCGGGAGCTCTTGGCCTCTTGGTAGTAGGAGAAACAGCCTGTGATGATCACCACAGCTGACAGAACCACTCCCAGGTACAACTGTTATAGGAGAGGGTTGGAGAGAGAGAATCAGTAGTAATAACAGATTTACATATACAGTATATATATATATATATATATATATATATATATAATAATAATATATGTATATATATTTAGAGATCGATAGAGATATGTATATAGAGAGAAAGTAGTAGTTGTATTATATTATTGTCGATTGCTGAAATGATAATTATAATAATATTTATAATATGTAATTTTATTGTTATTTATCCCAATTCTTCAATCAAATGTATTTACTTTCATTAGTATTCACATCTATCAATATTTTGTTCTTATTTCTACTGTGATATTCCTTTTTTATTTATTAATCTCATCAATATGTATTTATTTTATTACAGTACATATTGTATACATTGCTGCTTTGACAGTACTAACACAACAGTTTTCCTGCCAATAAAGCAATTAGAATTTTAAAGTGTGTATGAGGGAGAGGGAGTGTGTGTTGATAAAAAGTGGAGCGTCATAGAATGCGTGTGTGTGTGTGTGTGTGTGTGTGTGTGTGTGTGTGTGTGTGTGTGTGTGTGTGAACGAGAGATAGAGACCACAAGTTCATCATATGAACGTTATTGGCAGTACATGGCATGATGATGGTTGTCTGAGGTTGTATGCGGTATGTTTTCCATCAGGTTGACAATGCTTACAATAGAGTACCTGATAACTATATA
>JACXGI010005335.1:0-14317 GCA_016801175.1 Esox masquinongy | reverse complement strand
TGTGTGTGTGTGTGTGAACGAGAGATAGAGACCACAAGTTCATCATATGAACGTTATTGGCAGTACATGGCATGATGATGGTTGTCTGAGGTTGTATGCGGTATGTTTTCCATCAGGTTGACAATGCTTACAATAGAGTACCTGATAACTATATAGTAACTGCAAAGCGGCTGCCTGTGTGGTTGTGCTGTATCATGCCAAGTCTTTGTCACTCATTGCCAATACAGGTGCCCAGAGATACAGAGATCTGGGACCAGGCTAACTTCTGACAGATGTAATGTAGCCTAGAGGAGCCACATTAATCCGGTTGGCAGACCGTGCTGGATGCCAGGCAGGACTGCAGTGTGTTCACTGCTGAAGACTGTACCGAATCTGGAGTGATTGTTAACTTGCCAAATGGGATGGGGCTGGCAGGAACATGGGTGTGTAAATACATTTTGTGGAGTGAACTTGACTGATTTCACACAGCCCAGCCCCGTGACAGTTCTCACGTTGTCATTGGCTGGCTCGTCCTCTGTGCCCACTTGGATGCTGTAAGCCAGGAAGCAGAGCATGGCTCCGATCCAGAGGAGCAAGGAGAAGCCCCCGAACAGCTGACGGCAGAACTTCACCCACTCCGGCGTTGTGGGAGGTGGAGTGAGCACGTTTGGTCCATCCCTGGCCAGCACCTCCAAAGCCTTGGCGTTGGTCAAACCCTGGAAGACAATGAATGAACACTTTCATGTCCCGTAGGGAAACGTCATTTGCTTGGCATCATTAAATCCATTTCTGGTGAACAAGCAATAAAAGACATACGAGACTTCACTTATGTATAATTTGTATCACGCAGACTAATACAATCACTGTCCATGACAGACCATCTCTATGAAGACAGACACACTCACAGCAAGGCAGATATTTTCTCAGTTTTAAAGCTAGAGCAACAGGATCTGCCTTTTGTAATAGAAGCACCAGATATCACATACAGGTTATGTCTAAAGTAGTCGTTTTGTGCCAGTATTACTAGGGTTCCAGTCATTATTAATTGAGCTGCTAATTGCTCTTTGATTCCATTAGAAATTCAGCAGAATTTGAAGGTAATATATTTTAATCCAATGACATTAAAATCAAATGGCTTATTTATAATAATAATAGACACATTGATGTTTATTTTTAATGTTTAAGGTGACCAGTACAAATGAGGTTGAAACATATTTGAAAACTCTTTAAAGAATTTTAAATAAAGTGATGGGGAATTAGACCATGTTGTGGGACGCCTATAACAATTAATGATTCCCTTTATGTATGTAAATGTCAGAGAAAAATACAATTTCCAGAATGAATACATCAAACATTGAAGAACAGAAGAGAAAAATAAATCAAAATAAATAAAGATCCTCCTTGACATCTTTGAGTTAAAATCAAAACTCACATTTGAAATGCCAAGTGTATTTCTTTAGCGTTAATAAGTGGCATATCCTTTTAATAAAATATTTCTCATATTAGTCTTTCTTATATTATTAGTCCCTCTTGAACTGCCCTTGCAATACAGCAGGGTCACTGCCACCCATTCAAATCCTGGTCACAGTGTACATAATAGAAGTTCCACAGACTGGACCAGATGGGTGAGATGTCGGAGAGAACCAGTACCTGGCGGCCAATTCCAATGTGGCCACAAAACCACCTTTTGATTCTGTTTAAGATTTAATCAGTAGGATTAAAGATGACATAGATAGACATCTCTATTACTTCAAAGATATTCACTGTAGTAATACCATTGAACACTGGTAATGGATATTACAGGACTGGGTTGAGAACCCTGTGGACTCAATTTGGATCACATTGACAAACATGGACCAAAGTAACAGTTAGGGGTGTGTGTGTATGTGTGTGTGTGTGTGTGTGTGGACGGAGGCAATAGTTATATTGAGATTTGATAAGGGTTGGGAGATTAAAGTGACTGGGCAGAGCAAAGGGAGGGGGAAAATAAGCAAGGGAAAAAAGGTGGCTTTGTGTGTTACCTGAGCCAGGTCGACTCCATATCGTTTTTCCAGATCGTCTAATGATATCTTGTGATCGTCCTTTGAAACAACAGAATAATTAGATTTACTCAAATGAACCAGAAGGTCAATATTCAATATGAAACTCACAGCACGGATGTCTTTGCCGATTTGACAGCAAGACCGCATCCCAAATGGATGACTATTCATTTGGTGCCAGCCTGGTGCCAGATCGGGTTGTGCCACCATTTCAATGTTTAGGATGCTTGAATGTAAAGGTGTGGCACCATAACCCTGGCACCCAGGGCTGCACGGTCCTTACCACCGGTTAGCATAGCTAACAGGGTGCCTTTAGGGAGCCAGCCCTGGCCCTGTGACAGCCTCTCACCATGGACACCTCCTTCTTCAGCTCATCCAGATCCCTCTCTTTTCTGTTCTTCTTTCCTGCTCCATTTTCAGCTCCACTCTGAGGAACAAGGACATGAACAGGTCAGACATATGCCTCAGCACCGAGAGAGGTAGGGGAAGTATACATGTTTAGAATGATTTAATCCTGTTGACGTCACATAGAATTAGTTTTATGAATCCGGTAGAAGTGTTTCAATGTTTATATTATATGGCAAGGGAATGTCGTTGTGTATTGTTCAGCCCTCACCCTAGTCCGGCTGAAAGAAATAGCACAGACCAGCATAGATTGGTGAGCAGCTTGTGTTGTGTTTTCTCTGGTGACCAGTCTTCATTGTATTTTCTCTGGTGTACAACCTTTGTTATATTTTCCCAGGTGACCAGCCTTTGCTGTGTTTTAGACACTGGTGACAAGCATAAGCAAATAACCAACATACTAGCATATGCTGTTCACCTAGAAAACGAGCAACAAGTTACACATTAGGTTTTAAAGTGACCTTTAGTTGGTATTGGATTCCTGCTAAAGTGGGGATATCAATTAAATGTTTTATTCATATAAAGACTAATATATTCTAGAGTATAAGACTATCTATTCCATCTAATGTGATCCGGAACAACCATTTCGGTATGGGTTTCTATCCTAATCTAACTAATAGATTGGATTAGGATGCAAAAAAAATACTTTGTGCAGTATAAGATTACTGTACCAATCAATACAAAACAATACATGAATAAATAAACAATAATAATCTAACTGCAATGCAAGTTGGGAAATACAAAAGTGGGTGAGGTCAGAAAGGCGTGAGCAGGGCAACACTCTTCCTGGAGTGCCGCAGGCTTTGTAGGACTTAGATTCAACCTGGTAACACAACAGACAAACTTAGCTAATGGATCTGTTCAGTGATCCTAATTTCAACCAGCCAGGTTCTCCTGAGACACTGTTGGCCTGAGATAGAGCCAAAGACAGAGCCTGACATAAAGCCTGAGACAGAGCCTAACATAAAGCCTGGGACAGAGCCGTAGAAAGAGCCTTCTGGACAGACCAGACTGAGAAGCTACAACATACTGGGCTGTGTCATGTTTTTTTCTCCAGCAGGGGAAGAATGCAGCATCATGGGAATCATCTGCTGCTGTCACTCTTCCTTTCCCGGCAGCACGTATGAACAGGCGAAAGAACGACTGACCGGGAAAGAACGAATGTGTGAGAGTGACAAATTGAAAAAGCAATCAAGAATTGTTTTTTTGAGAGTAGAGCCAGTGGAGTGCAGGAAATGTGGCTGACATAACAATTTCCTTTTCTCGATGATATAAGAGATTATCAGCAGCACCTGCTAAAAACGAAAGTCAGCTTGAATTGAACAAGTTCTACAAATAACATTTTTTAATGAGTCGATAGACATTTCAATAAGAAATGAATGATATGAATTGGAAGTATTTTACTCTTAGACATAAGTGAAGGTGTTACAGAAGTTGATCCAGGCCCAACTTAACCATATTTATATTCACACGACATACTCTCTCTCTCTCTCTCTCTCTCTCTCTCTCTCGCTCTCTATCCCTCTCTGTGTGTGTGTGTGTGTGGGGGGGGGGGTTGGATTCAATTTCTTTTCAACCCAGTCAATTACATCAAAACACAACAACAATTCCATACCCCAAATATTCCTCAATGCTTCTTTTTATGAAAACATATTGTTATTGTACTTTCTGACTTAAAATGATTTATTATTGAATCTAGTACAAAGGCTAAGACAAACAAATGTATGTGAATACAGAAATGAGGAAACTTACCCCTTTTGCCATGCTAGCGGTGAAGTGCGAAGGACAGACCTCCTGATAGACAGCAGTCCTGATCCCAAACACATGCAAAACACACTGGTGGCTTATTTTGGGACTAGGACAGACACTCACCCGACACTCCTCTTTCCCCCTTTCAGGGAAACTTGAACCCCCATAGCCCAGCCCCCTGGTATACACAGGGGGCTATGCAGTGGCACCTGCACCTGCTGCTATCCACCGCCCCACCCCCACCCCCCCGTGAGGAACTGCCCCCATGGAGCCCTGCTACAGACAAGCTCCTCAACAGCACCTCTAACCTCAGTAACCTCAGACACACTAAGATGTACTATTTTTCTTTTCAGTGAGATGAGGGAAAAAAATGTGATTAGAACATGTACAGGTTTGGAAATAGGGTGACCTTTATTCAACACCTAGCAACCTTGTAAAGAGACAATCGTTGCAAAAAGTGGGATAGCATCATTAAAGTCGGCTCTGAAGCACAGTTAAGTTTATATAATCCAAGAGGTTTTCTATCTCTTTACTTGCTGCTTGAGGACATTTGCTACTTTTCTTATTTAATTTATTCTAATTACTTGTTTGAAGAGGGCCACCCGTTATACAGTATTGCCTTAATTAACAACCCTATTTTACGCTGATCAATTAGAATGAAACAAACCATGCACTGACCGCAGAAGACATTACTTTCATCAACAAGTACATCACTAGAATCAAACAGACATGGAGAACGGTAGACATTCTTATTTGGCTTTATTTTATTCTCCTTTCACATAACTGAGATGCGTTGGATGCTTTAATTATTTACCTTCCCTTTACAACACATTTTATATAACAGTAAAATGTATATTATTAGTGCACCTTAATTATAAGCATTAAATTAAACTGTAAAAATGTAAGAAGCTTGACATTTCAAAGAAAGGAATGTTATCTAACAACCAAAACTGATACAATACACAATACATACAACACCGTATTGTGAAGACATTTTAATGAGTCTGTTCCCTGTCAGGAGTCTGTGTGGCTGTACTGAAAAAGGACTGAAAGTAACATTCATACTAATCCCATCTTACGAAGGATTGTTGGTTAAACAGCAATGAGGTGATCAGAAATATCTATTTCCTATTGGCTTAATGAACCGCGGTGTGGTTTAAACACACTCCTTATGAGCACAGTTAAAAGAGCACATTCAACACTACACGAACCGCCCTGCACAGCCTATCAAGCATTCAGTCAGAAGCTCAGGGTAAGGACCTTGAAAGAGAGAGCTTTAGTGAGAGATGAAGCCATATCGTCAGCGATACATATAGACTTTGGCTTGGCTTAATACACAAGATAAGTCTCTCACTCTCTCTCTTTCCAAAGTATATTATTCCCAGCGAAAAACCTGTTCTTTTTTCCAATCACGTTACCACTGGCAACATCTGAAGTTAACCTTCCTTATCCTCCTCGTAATCTCTCTCGCTGTGTGAGTGCCTCCTCTAGCCTCAGCTTGCAAGCACCTTAAATAAAAAACAATTTATTTTCCAGTTTTGGAAAATATGCACCAAATAAAACAACCACACAGATCTCCCTCCATATACAAAGGCAGAAATGTGATCAAATGTAATAAGACACTATCACATTTCTGTCTAGAAAAACAAAACGTGTTTTTGTGCACACGGAAACAGTAAAACGTCATCTCATCTCATTACAAGCTATTTCTTAAGTTGACATACATGTGCAGTGGTTTTATCAGCTTTTGTTTGACATAACAGTCTGATAAGACACTCAGACACACATGAAACACGCACCTTGGCGACCGGCAGAGAGCTATAGCTAGATTAAGGTCTTCAATGAGAACTAATAGGATGGACGATTCTGCCCAGTATCCATCTGTGGCCAATAGGGGGCAGAAGGGAGCGACGTGGCATTCCAACCAGAAGAAATGGTGGGTGAACAAACGGGCAGGGGTGGAGGGGTGGCATTGGTGGGTGACTGAGTGGGACGTTGGTGTTCAGGGGGGTGGAGGAGTAAGGTGTCCATCACTGAGTTTGAAAAAAAGATAGGAGGAGGAGGAAGAAAAGGAGGAGAAAGAAAGAAACAGAAATGAAGTTTGTTTGAGCAGGGGGCCTGGCTTTGTTTGATTGAACTAGAAAGAAGAGGCTTAAGGATAGAATATAAAGTGTAGAGTGGATTGGCTAGTCAATGAGGGAATTGAGCTTAATGTCGCTGAAGGACAGAGGGACCACAATAACAGAGACAAAGAGGAAAACAGACTGTGTGTGTGGTTTTGTGTGGGAAAGAGACATATAGTTAACAGCAAGTGCTAAAATAATTATTTGAAAGAGGAAAGAAACGTGCACAGGATCAAAATAACCCGGAAGAGTAGAAAGATGCATCACTTTGCGGAACCCCTTTTGTTGTCAGTGCCTGAGTATGTCCACTGTCTGTCAATGTGACGTCATTTAGAGGACTCAGTCACACAAGTAAATACCACAGATACCCAATTCCCTGCATAGTGCACAACGTTTGGCCAGAGCCCAATGGACCCTGGTCTGAAGTAGTGCACTACATAGAGAACAGGGAGTCATTTGGGACTTTCACTCAGAGACTAGCAAACAGGGCTTTCTCTGCTTTACATTTCTATTGTAACAGTCTATATCTGCTGAATGCCTTATTGAGCCAGGAATAACCTCTGGTGTGCAATGACTGCCAGGCAGCTCAGCACAGCCAAGCACTAACATGTCCATTAGCTCAAATGTGAAGGGATTGAATCACCCGGTTATTTGGTTTGAACCTGTTTACACAAGCTAAGAGCTTGGAATCACATTTCTGGTTCTCCTGACTTGTCCAGGGCAGGATGCTCTGATCTGTTAGAGCCACTCAAAGACATCAGCAGCAGGAAACATTAGAAGTTCCAGAAACTATTTCATCTTGTAGTTATTTGTGTCTGTACATTAGTCTGGTGGGTCCAGATGTTACACTGCATGGCTCTCTCTGTTTGATGCTACCTGGAGAAATTAGAGGCATGCCATTCTTGGTCTCATTTAACAGAGACTGAGCTTGGTACTGTGGGATGACTCTTACTCAGCTTAGTAGCACAAATCTAACAGGACTTAAGACAAAGGGAAACTGGGTGCGGTCTAAAAGACAGTGGTTTCATAGGGTGTGGCCAATGGAAGCGGAAGCTGTCAGGTGAAGTGAAGGCTTGAGAAATAGGTTCAGAAAATCTATTGAAGAGACAGGGAGAGAAGAAATGAGAGCGAAAGAGAAGAAGTGACAGAAATAGGAAAGAAAGGACGTGAAACAGTTAGCATTAAAAGTTTTAAGAAACACTTGTACAGTTTGAATAAAGAGTGTGAATAAGCGCTCCCATCGACGGAGAGAAAAGGAGAGAAAAGAGAGAGCTACCGTCAGTCAGTGTGAGGATGGAAGTCAGACAGACATCTAAAAGGATGTGTCTCAAATGGCAACCTATTCCTAACAGTAGACCCTGGTCATAGTAGTGCACTATGCTATGGAATAGTGAGCCACTTGGAATACAGTCAAAAATAACATATTGGGTTGTCCCTGCAGCCAGGAATCTGTGGTGAGTTTCCAGTAGACGTGAGAAATACTGCCTTGCATCACATCTAAGATGTCAGAATGAAAGGAAAGCTTGGGAATAGCTTTAAAGATTTTGTTCTCAAACCAGCAGTCAGATGGCATTTGATTTGGTTGAAAAAGCATGTTTCAAGACCTGACAGGGCAAGTTGGAGTGTTATACTTCCATTGATGGAGTTATTATATTTTAGTACCACTATTTTGTCTACTAGTGTTCACCTAGTGTAGCATTAAGATCAGGATGAATTTAATTTGAATTGTACAGGCTTGGATCTCATGAAATACTGCACTAGACAGACTCCGGCTGCCTCCGGAATGACACCCTATTTCTTATTTAGGGCACAGCACAACTTTGTTTTTTAAAGAGGTCCACTAGGAATGGGGTGAAATTTGGGACACAGCGTGATGGTTTTTAGGGCATCCTTATTAAGGTCCTCCTCGGCCTCCTGCTCCAGTATAATTTGAACACTGTTGTCCACTGTTTACCCCCCTGTCTGTCGCTTTCACTTATTTCTGGAAAAGTTTTTTGGCAAGCTGGGACAGGGGCTGGAAACTGGCTGATTTGGCAGACCCACTCCCTTTCCCCTCTCCCTCTTTGTCCCCCTTGGTGAGCTCCAGCTCAATGGTCATCAGTACCCTCCCAGCCCCCTTGGGTGAGTCCCCTCCCCCTGTTCCTGCTCTCTCTGACTGTCTCAATACTTTGGGCTGGGCTGTGTGGGCGCTGGGTTGGGGCTCTAGCTCTCTGCTCGCCGTATCCTATTTCTTATCCTTGCGCGACTCCTGTTTCTTCTTTTCTGAGGCAGCGGCCTTCAGCTTGGATGGGTCCCCGATGGAGAGAGCTGGGACCTGTGGAGAGGAGGAGGGAACAGGGGAGGACAGGAGTCACTTCAGGAGGAGAGGAGGAGGGACCGGGGAGGAGAGGAGTCACTTTGGGAGGAGAGGAGGAGGGACCGGGGAGGAGAGGAGGGAGAGAGGGGGAGAAAAGAGAGAGGGGAGAGAGATACAGAGAAACGGGGAGAGGGGAAGAGAGAAATGTGGGGAAGGAGAGAAAACAGAGTGAGGGGGGAAGAAATAGTCAGTACAGGGGGATTGCATAGAATGGATGTTAAAAATAAACCAGGAAACAGGTGGATTGAAGAAAGGAGGAAGGCTTTTCATTAGAGGAGAGAGAGAGACAGGGGTCTGTTTAGGAGAAAAAGAGAGTGATATTTAGGAGGTGAGGGGGAGGAGTGTGACGGGGGGGGGTCTCCAGAGCTGCAGGGATCACAGAACATCCGTGAGTTAGGGACAGAGTGACAAGACTGCTGCAGTCACATCAGACACAAGGCTGCCTCTCCGCTCGTCTCCGTCCAACACAGTGTGTCTTAAATTCAGCTGTGAGTCACTTTTACCAGTCAACACACAGACATGCACCAGTCACTCAGGCATCAGTTCACACTCATCTGCAGTAGAGAATTACCCATGACAATGGCAACACATTACTGGAGCTAAAGATGTGGTGCAGGCTATTTAAAGGTGGAACATTAGTGTAAAATGAACCTCAGGGAATAGGGCACAGGTTAGGTCCTGAATTGCACCCTATTCCCCTGAAGTGCACTTTGTACCAGAATCCTACGGACCTACGGTATGGGGACTAGGGTACCCATTTGGGATGCCTCCGCAGGCTGCAGGGAAACATGCAGCGGAGAAATGTCGCATCCGAGTTAGTGAAAAAAGGAAAGGTCAAAGCAATCTAACGTCATTACTGGAAAACAAACGGTAATATAGGCCAGCAGGCACTGGGCGGCTATGGGAAGGGTTAAAGGTTGAAGGAAAATGGCTCTGGCTACAGGGACAATAGACAGATACCACTTCCCAAAATAGCATCCTTTTCCCAATATTGTGCAGTGCTTTTGACCTGTAGAGCACTTCATATGGTCAGAACGTGTGCACCGTATAGGAAGAAGGGTGCCATTTGGTACATGAAAAGGGTATTCATACAGGGTCTAATTACACTTATAAATCATGTCATTTCATCAAACAGGACTTATCAAGCACTATGCTGACTCCGCACATTCTGTAACATGTACTGCATACTAATTATTTTCTGGGCTTGCACAACAACTCTGCAAGAATCCCATTGATTATATCCCAAATGGAACCCTATTCCCATCATAGTACACTACTTTTAATACATGCACTGCACTGTTAAGGGAATAATCATTTAGGACACATTTTGAGGATCTTTGATGAAACGGCACATTTCACGAGTGTAATAAGTAAACACTGTAATTGTATTTTAAAACACTGTAAACATGTTTATACACTGTTATCTAAAGGGAATGTTCATTTGTACACTTGGGTCATTTTTTCACTCTTAAATATTTTATTTTTATGGAATAAATATAAGTGGATATTTGGAGAGAGAAAAAAAGAGTTTGTGAGGGGTCAAGTAAAGCCAGACAAAAAAATAGGTGAACTTCCCCTTTAAATGACAGGAGTCATACTGAGAAGGCTGTTTTCAAAGAAGGCTGTTTTCAAAGCTTGTTTTGTTGCACACTATGAAATTAACTGCTCGTGGTGAGACTGTACATGTAGAAGACAATATTGTTAGAAAGTCAGCAACTGTCCCTTTGGCAGTGATTTTTATTATTAATTTATGCACACAACCTCTGGGCACCGTGTGCTGCTTGACTGTAGCCTGACAGTCAGCGATGTGACAGTATGTGCGTCCCAAACACCACTCCACTCCCTATTCAGTGCGTTACATTTGACCAGGATTTTTCGGAATGCAGCCAAAGAGCCCTGGTAAAAAGTGGTAGTGCGCTTTACATAGGGAATAGGATGCAATTTGGGCCGCAGAGAGGGAGCTGTGGAAGCATAAAAATGAGGGTGCACTCTGATGCTGAGGTAGACAGAAACAAATCCTGACCGTAACCTCTGACCTCTGACACTGAACAGAGCCCAAGCTGCAAGCCTCTGACTCAGTGGTTGCTGTAGACCCAGCAGCTGTGTACCTGATTGTATGGTCCTGAACAATGCTGTGAGAAATGAACTACACACCAAATTCTCTCTTGTAGAGAGGCAAAGCATAAAAACATTCACATAACGTTCAGATGTCAACACCAAGAAACTGCCGGTAATACCAAAAAAGGAAAAGGGAACGTTAGTTAAACTACTTATGTCTGCATCTGAAATACCACGATGGTCCCTAAGGTAATACAACTGGGGTGGCATTTCACAAGCAGACAGAGCCTTCCACCCACAGGTACTTATCGTAATGGGACTTAGTGACTGTGACTCTGTGTAATTTGAGATGACAGTGAGCAAATAATGGGGCCTGTGATTTTAATTTGACTCACAGGAAGTCAGTAGGTCCCTCTCTTTCTCTCCGTTCTCTCCCACTTAAAGGAAATCTGTCCCATTCAAAGGGAATTGAATTACAACACATGCAGCCCTCTCCCAGTGGTGGCGGCTGGCGTTGTGATTTTGCCTCTAGGCTTAAGGCTGTGTAGCCATTGTGCAGCGTTTGTCTGGCCCTAAGGAGGTGCTAAAATGAACAGAGGAAGGTTGGAAGACAGGGGGAGGGGCAGTGCTTAAGCTCACGTTGTTTGGGTAGCCGACTGTGGCTTTAAAGCATTCCAACACTGATGACTGTTACACATACTAGCAGGAGAGGGCTATTAAATGTGCTTGCAATAATCCATTCCTTTGATGTTGATTGAAGAGTTTTTTGCTCTGTGGTATTCTAAGTAACAGCATTGCACAGAAATATGCAGGTGCTTGGGCTGTTTATACGCAACTAGTTGTAATATGAGCTGTCATATATGAGCGCAGTCGGGACAGTTTATGAACCAGTAGATATAATATGAGCTGTCATGTAATGCTTGGTCTACGTCAGTTTATAAACCAGTAATCATAAGATGAACTGACAGTGCTGTAGTTGTGTCAATTTTCACCCGCTAGTCATAGTGTGAGCTGCCATGTGATGTGTTTCGATAAGTGTGGTTCCCTTACATGACTTGTGTTGTACGGTGCTTGTGTGCAGTAGCAGTGAGCTGCTGTCGTTGTGCAGTTGTGAGTGAGCCGACGTTGAGAGGACTTGCCTGTCTTTGCTGGGATCCCTCTTTTCCCTTCCCTTTCTTTCCATGTTTGCTGGAGGAAACAAGAGAGACAGTGTCAGGTGGACGTCACACCTCAGCCTCCAGCGGTCAAAGAAGAGGCCATCGTCACCCAGCAGCACTGTCTCTGCAGCGGGCGAACAGGGTTCCAGACGCACGTCTACAACCACACGACGCCGTGCCCTGCACTCCCCAGTCCGCTCTAGTCGCTCTTTTTGTCATGGTCACGGACTGACAAACTTGATTAGCGGCCAGGCTAGTGACACCTGCCGCTTGGACGGTGTAGCGGTAACGGCGCTGCCTACACACAATCTCCCCCCACCCACCCACTCACCCCCCCCACACGCGCGCACACACACACACACACACACACACACACTGCCATGCCGTCTCTCTGCTAGTTCAGCAACGTGAGAAAAATGTACTTACAGCTAGCTATGTCTGTCTACTGAAATCTACCTATCTGCATTTTGTCTCCTAAACGCAGTGCCACCCGGTGCCAGCTAAGCCATGCAGGTGTCCAGGCCGGGGATGCGCTCAGGCTTCGGGACCAGACCCAGACACGGGGGCACTGACCTGACACTGAGGTTGAAGACTCTGCGCGCCACCAGGAATCTCATAAGGTAGTAGATGACCACGATGAGCACCAGGAGACCCAGTACGGCACCGATGATGGCTCCTGTGATGACACCTGCTTGGATGGGAACTGTGGGGGGGGGGTTCAAAGAGAATGTCACGTGGAGGAAATGCAGAGAAAGTTTTTTTTTAATAAAGCCAGACCAGCGCTAACTGTCTGCTTGCCATTCTAGGGTGTATATTTCTGTGATTCTTTGGCCTGGTCCCTGGTCAGTGTCTGCCACAGTACCAGTCAGGCCAAACATGAGGAGTGTCTAGACCAGGAGGGTCAAGGTTGGTCATGTTGGGCCAGATGAGGAACCACAGGGAGTGGCAAGGAGAATGGCATCATGGCCGTCACCACTAACACAACAGTCTCACTGCAAAACATTGCAGTTCTGTCCTCTCACCCATAATATACTAGTTTCATATAACAACGGTGTTGTCTAATGCTGTACCTCAACCATAATACCATAAGAGTTTCATATACTGTAACATTACGTTTGTCTAAGCTCTCACCCTATAACAGCATAATATAACATAACGGTTCTATTCTTAGGAGCAATGTTCTCACTCTTTCTAAATTATAAAACGTATCCGAGTTGTTCATTTGTTGGTTAACTGATGGCATTGATAAGTTCCTCCTGCTTGTCAAATACTGCTATAGTGTCTAGCACGGACTTCCGGTGCTAATGCTCAGTCATTCAGTCCTTTGACATTTTTTGACATCATTTTCACAGGATACTTTTTTCAGAAGCTTTAGTGCTTGATGAGAAATGGCCTTTCTGCAGTGCCATTTATTGTATTTTTCTAAGCTTCAAATGACGTGGTCTGATGGGTGCATTGATCAGTTATACAGTAAATATGGCGCTTTCTGCTTTTTTGCTCAGTCGACCTTAAAATAAGTGTTCTATATTGATGCGCTCACCCTTTTCAAAGACCAGCAGTCTGACACTGGAGGGACGTCCCACTATGTCAGGTGGGTTCTTGGCATCACAGGTGAAGGTTCCATTGTCTCCATAGTCCAGGTTCTTGAGCAGGATGGATCCATCACGACGAGCAGGGTTCCCCACAAACTCCAGCCTGTCCCTGAATGGTCCTTTGTTGTCAACATAGGGTGCTCCGCCGGTGTAGTGGAAGATCTGGAGAATGGAAGGAGCAAATACGGGAAGGGAACAGAGTTTCTCTTCTCTGCTTTTACATCTAGACTAGCCTGGAAGACAGCCTGTCTCATCCCTTCCTGCCAACCCCTCATGGAGTCATCATGCCAACCTCAGGCAGGCAACAAGAGAGCTGAAACAGATCTGCGATCAAGCTACATCCAGGATGAGTAAGGAAGGAATTGTTAGATACGGCCTTAGAGGAGGAGGTTGTAATTAAGTTCATTATTCAGATCTAAAGAAGAGATAAAAGAATGGGAGAGAGTAGGAAGGGAGTGATAGTGGTTCAAACGGATGACGGGAGGGAGACTTGAGGTGGATGATGGAGGAAAGAAGGATAGTGAGATAATAAAAGTAGGACAGAGGGACAGGGAAAGATGGGAGAGTGTGGTTGAGGACCAGGGAGGGCAAGGCAACGAGGAGAGAGAGACAATGAGAAAGATAAGGTTGCCCCAATGGCAACCTACTTAGTGATTTGCTTTTGACCTGGTCCTTTGGGGCTCTACATGGCCTGGTCAAAAGCCCTGTACTTTGGGAATAGGGTGTCATTTGGGGACACTTCAGAGGATTCTAAAAGACAATGGAGTAACAGAGGAGGATACCGAAGTAACAGAGGAGGCTGTAGGAAGATAATGGAGTAACAGAGGAGGATGGAGGAGGGTAATGGAGTAACAGAGGAGGA
>JACXGI010005334.1:0-47717 GCA_016801175.1 Esox masquinongy | reverse complement strand
ATTTTCGGAGATACAGAATTTGGGATTTTCATTAGTTGTCAGTTTTAATCATCACAATTAAATGAAATAAACATTTGAAATATATCAGTCTGTGTGTAATGAATGAATATAATATCCAAGTTTCACTTTTTGAATGGAATTACTGAAATAAATCAACTTTTTGATGATATTCTAATTTTATGACCAGCACCTGTATATATAGGATTTTCAGGTTACTTTCATACGTTATACTGTTTAGAATGAAAGCATTTCATGTATCTAGTCCATCCATGTGAATAATGTGGACATATTCACTTAACCCTAAAAGCATATTTGATGTTGCACCAAACCTGTAAGTCTGCATTGTACACCCATAGGTGTGCTGTACAGTGCTGCCAAAAGATACAGTGCCCACAATGCAGATGAGGTTTCTGTAGAAATTGGCTCAGTGGTGGAAATCCTGCAGAAGTCGGACAATGGCTGGTGGCTAATTAGGTATGTTACTGAACTGTCTGACTAAACAAATAATACAGTAGCTGTAATTATAAATGATAGAATTGCTTCTGTACTGTTGAGAGAATGAAATTAGAATGATTAGAACTCACAGTAATTCTATATTCAGAATAGGTGCAAAGTCATGGGGTAGACCCAGTGGAAGGCAGGCCTACAGCATCAAAGTCATGGGGTAGACCCAGTGGAAGGCAGGCCTGCAGCATCAAAGTCATGGGGTAGACCCAGTGGAAGGCAGGCCTGCAGCATCAAAGTAATGGGGTAGACCCAGTGGAAGGCAGGCCTGCAGCATCAAAGTCATGGGGTAGACCCAGTGGAAGGCAGGCCTGCAGCATCAAAGTCATGGGGTAGACCCAGTGGAAGGCAGGCCTGCTGCATCAAAGTCATGGGGTAGACCCAGTGGAAGGCAGGCCTGCTGCATCAAAGTCATGGGGTAGACCCAGTGGAAGGCAGGCCTGCTGCATCAAAGTCATGGGGTAGATCCAGTGGCAGGCAGGCCTGCTCATTTATCAACAGCCGTGCAAATAGAACAACACTAATAATCTCATTACAACTCAAGCCTTCTTTAGTTGGTTCTGAGAAACCAAATACCAGAGACAGCCGAACCAATTTATTAGATTAGATTCAACTTCATTGTCACTGAACAAGTACAAGTACAGTATAGTCATTTCCCTTTAAGATAACTCCTTTTTAAATGGGCCATAGACATGTCAACTCTATCACTGCTTTCAAGACCATTTTGTACAAGAGCTTTATTAATCTTTGGATTTCTGATTAGAAACCCAAACTCATGTCAGTTTCCAATTCCTAACTACTCTCTTGTTGTCTTGACAGATACAAAGGCCAGACTGGATACATTCCTGCCATGTACTTGCAGCCCTACAAAAACCCCCGTCTCCGCCTGGAGGCTCTCCAGCAAGACCTTTGCAGCTCCTCCCTCAACCTGTCCCAGCTGCAGGTCCCTGGCTCCGGCCGCTCATTAGCCAGACATTCCATTGATCTATGCGGTTCCCAAGGGAACCTACTGCGGCCGCCCGTCTCTCAACCTCCCATGCCCAATCAGCTTATGCCTATCAAAAAGTCTCGTTCTTTAAATGCTCTATCTGAGCTTCAGCTTAGCCCTCCACCTGTGATTGTCACACCCCCTGCACCAGCATACCCTACCAGGGGTAATCCAGAAGCTACTGTCATGATAGAAACGGATGGGAACGCAGATCAATGCGACCGCAGCCTAAGCAGGGACAGTGAGGGTAGTGTGGGAAGCGAGGGCAGCGACTTCAGCGACTTCAGCCTCAGTCCAACGTCTTGCGGTTCGTCGCTCAACCTGAGGTCCGGTGAGATGGACGAGCTTTTGCAACAGAGCCGCGTGCAGGTGGCCTGCTGCATCAACCCCGATAGTGATGGGTTAGAGGGGAGGATGGTCCACAGCACATCTGAGAATAACCTGTTCAAGGTGCCCCCATCCATGCCCAAGGTGCCCCCCAGGCCCAGGCCGCAAGAGATCCTGACACGCTGCACCACTGTCACGCGCAAGAAGGCCTCCAAAGCCAGCCTGTCTCCACAACCTGCTGAGGCGGAAAGATACTAGATTGGAGCTTTGTTGAATGGGGAGGAGGAGTGAGTTTATGGTGCCTCTTTGGCCTTTTGGATTGAGTGTGTACAGTTGTGGACAGGAAACATTGTGCTGTCTCTTCATGTGTTACAGGAAGATTCCAAAGATTTAGAACAGAAAGTCACTACTCTTGTAGCCACCAGAGACTTTGGATAGAGGAGTTATGAAGATACCTGAATATGATGACACTGACTCTACCATGGTTTACCAGTGTTCCACTGTGTCTTGAGGGATGTTCATGAGTTGTTACATGAGATGAAGTATCATATGGTACTGTTATACTGTTCCGTCTTGATATTTAATGTAAGGAATCATTGTTAGAAAATACCTGCATTGTAGATTGTGTTAATTCCAGATTCTGTATTTATTTCTGTAATATACACTGCGTGCACAATTATTAGGCAAATCGTATTCGTCCAGATTTATTTTATTGTTGAACAAACACAATGCTCTCATTCAACTCAAAATATAATTTAACCTCACCCCTGAATGTTTAACAAGGGAAAAATGAGTTTTGATCTTTCTCAGGGGAATACATAAGCGTGCACAATTATTAGGAAACAATTAGTGTGCAGAATTATTAGGCAGCTAAATTACAATAATAATTTCTCCAACTCACTTGTTTATTCTCAATTTTTAGAGTAAGTGCAACAAATAAGTAACACAAAATGAAAATTAAACAACATTTCTGGCCTTTCAAAAATATTCAGTGACCGATATAGCCACCCTTCTTTTCAATAACTGCCATGAGCCTTCCATCCATGCAGTCTGTCAGTTTCTTGATCTGTTCATGATCAACTTTCACTGAAGCAGCAACCACAGTCTCCCAAATGCTGTTCAAAGAGGTGTATTGTCTTCCCTGACTGTAAATCTCATGTTTGAGAAGTGTCCACAAGTTCTCAATAGGATTTAAGTTAGGTAAGGAAGTGGGCCAGGTCATTATTCGGGCATCTTTAAGGCCCTTGCTTGCTAGCCAAGCAGTGGAGTACTTGGATGCATGTGATGGAGCATTGTCCTGCATAAAGAACATGGCCTTCTTGAATGCTGAGGACTTCTTCCTGTACCACTGCTTGAAGAAACTATTTTCCAGAAACTGGCCGTAGGTATGGGAGTTGAGTTGGACCTTTTTTGGACCTTTTCAACCCGAAAAGGTCCAACTACCTCATCCTTAATGATAGCAGCCCATACCAGTACCCCTCCTCCACCTTGCTGGCGCCTGACTCGAAGTGATGCCGTGTCCATTAGTGATGGCCACAGGCCCATCCATCTGGTCCCTCTTGTTTCATCTGTCTATAAAACCTTTGAAAAATCTGTCTTCAGGTATTTCTTTGCCCAATCTATACGCTTCAACATGTGAATATTATTCAGTGGTGGTCTTCTTTCAGCCTTCTTGACCTTGGCCATGTCTCTCAGCACTTGACACCTTGTACTTCTGGACACTCCAGGTAGGTTGCAGTTCTGGAATATGGTGGCACTGGAGGATAATGGGTTCCTGGTAGCTTCACGTTTAATTCTTCTGAAGTCATTTGCAGTTAATTTGCGTCTTTTCTTACATACATTCTTACATACATTTTTTGCACCCCAGTTGTCTATTCGCAACAAAACGTTTGAGTGTCAAACGCCTCAATGGTTTAGCTATTTCAAGAGTGTTGCATCTGTCTGAAAGGCATTTTACAATTTTTGACTTTTCAGTGTCAGTTAAATCTCTTTTTTGGCCCATTTTACCTGAGGTCATGAAGCTGCCTAATAATTATGCACACCTTGATATAAGGTGTTATTCACTGTTGCCACACCCTCCCTCATTACACAAATACATATCACCTGAAAATGATTCAATCCAATGAGCATTCAAGTTTATATGGTTTGGAGTTGGAAAATTTGCATATAAATAATAATACGATGAGAATACTCACTTGCCTAATAATTGTGCATGCAGTGTATGAGCATTTCTAAGGTTTGGGCTTTGCTGTCATTTGTTTAAATTCCTCTGACATCCTATATAATCACAATTTAATATACATTCAGAAGCAAACTTTTTTTATAGGTATTTTGTTATTGTCATTATAACTTAAAACAATTTAATTTGTCATTGCTTCTCCTGTATATTGTCTTCAATGTAGTGTTTCCTATTTTTCATCCTGTTGTGCTTTATACTTGCTAATCATTGACTTTGAAGATAATTTGATTCCATGCAATAATTTCCTCATATTGTAGTGCCAAATGCAATGAATTCCATAATACAAAAAAAATCTAGTCTGTCTTTCTTTAAATAGAGAAAATATTTATGTTTCAATTAATCACTGGAACTATGCAGTGTGGCTTTACTTTCAAATGTTCCACCTCCTGAAGAAACATAAGGGAACCTGCCCAAATCAGAAGACTGTGGTCACCAAGAAGGCTCACTGTTACTTCTATGGTGTTAGATGTCTCAATATTATTTGTGTGAACAGATATACAATCCATGAGTAAATGTGTATGAAGAGAGTGACAATCCATGTGAACACATTGACAATCCGTGCGTAAATATAAAATCTGTATGAGCAGATTGACAATCCATAGGTAAATTTGTGATCTGTGAACACAAAAATATACACATTCAAATCCCACAAATCACCATGATTTATGAATACATGAAAAACGTTTGTGGATCTCTACGCCTACAGATTACCTTTTACACACGAATAGTTTTCAGGCCAACATTTTCCGCCAGTCGGAGGGAAATCAACTAGTATCACTTAATTTGTGTGTAAAATGCAATCTGTATGAGTATAATTTAAATCCGTATGTGCAGAATTGATATCCACAAATGTTTTTTCATGTATCTGTAAATGTTCATTTGTGGGATTTGAATGTGTATGTTTTGTGATCACAGATCACAAATGTACGTTTGAGCAATCTGCTCATACAGATTTTAAATTGCCGCACATATTGTATACCTGCTCACACAAATAATATTGAGACATAATTGCTCAGCTGCCTGACCTCAAGTCCCTGCAAAGGGTGGGGAAGTCTGCGGAGCGCATCATCGGCTGCCATCTCCCCTCCGCGCAATGCATCTACCATACAAGATGCCGTAGGAGAGCAAGAAACATCACAAATGACTACAGCCACCCAGGCTATAGACTGTTCACACTGCTGCTGTCTGGTAGACGTTACCGGAGCGTTAGAACACATACTTCCAGACTTTTTCCCCAAGGCCATAAGGCCAACCAGCAACATTGATCTATGATCATATTGATCACATGATCACTTCAAATGCTCTGATGACTCCACAAAATCGACAAGAGAGTTGGGAACCACCACAACTGAAGCCACAGAAGAGACAGCGGGCTCTGCAATCTCATCTGAGGATTCCTGATGTTTATCTCTGGCATGATAGTTTTAGCACGTTGGTGTGGCAGACACGACGTTGGCGTTTGCGATCAGGAAACATGCAGAGACAAACAAGTTATAGGTAAAAACACTAAAACGTGGTCATCTGGCTGTAGGAAACAACAAACAGCCTTTCAGTCACAGTGATCCTTCATCAGCTTCAGAGTGGAGAACAGGGCTTCCTTTGCTAGAGAATGCAATCACTCACGGACGTGACTGATGTAGTATAACACTCTTTCCAGCATATTTTGTCCATAGCACCTTGCACAATAGACAGTGTGCAGTTGTCTTGTTGATTACAGAAATGTCAACCAGGTTGTTGACAGGTAATTAAATGGCAATTTCTCTAAAATAAGACACATTCAAAGTAATTTTACTGGAATGAATACATCTCAGCAGTATGTACTTTGCATGTATTATCTAGTTCCCCTTCATACCTATTTCTGCGAAGGCTACAAAAATACTTAAATTTCTAGGAAGAACTGCTCGAGCCAAGTGCAGGACTGGGTTTTCCACTCTCACAATATGATAAACAGAATAAATATGTTTAAGAGCTCTCTCTGAACTCAATTAAAAAGGAAACCAAATACCAAGGCGTGTATGAGTAGCAACACGCTTAACAGGTTGGACCAGTCTCATGTGAAAAGGGACCTAAACAATCCTTCAGCTTTTCCTTAAAAACCTGTCATGCAAACCAGAAATCAAAACAGAGATTCACAACCAACCATCAGCTTTTCCACCCACATAGCACAGACGAGAGCGTAGAGAAAAATTCCCACGTCGACACACAATTGCCCGTTAGTGGGGGCAATCGTAACACTGAAAAAAGTTATATTAACCCACTGTATCTCAAATAAAAGCCCACCTCAGTTCACATTACTGCTGTATCATCTAATAATGTTACTTAAGATTTTGTGTGTACAGTTCAATTTTTTTTAACCGTACCGTAAATCAAGGCTTGTAAAATTTGTCCAACCTAATACAGAATATTTTGAAAGGTCAGTCCTAGTTAATGAAGAATGCAAGTCGTTTTTAACGTTTAAATGTTTACTTCGAATGTATGTTGAATGTCTGTTTAATCTCTGACTATAAAACCAACTTTATCTCCGTCCTTAATTGCGTCTCAACGTTAAATCATTTTGTCGCACATTAACATCACGCCAAGTTTGAATATTTAGCTAAACACCATCAAGCATTTAGTTAAACTGACTAACGTTTCTTATGGAATTTACTTCCACCACAATAGCATCGATGGCTTTTGTCGTTTTAATAGCTAACAAGCCAGTAATACTTGTCTTACTACTTGGAATAGCCATAATAATTGAGCAATTGCTAGCGAGACTGAAGACGAACTTCACCCTGCCAAAGCTATTTCATTTCAGGGCACAACAACGTTCGTTTTTCTTTCCTTCGTGAATGACATTGATACAACTATCAATATAGGTGACGATTACGGCCTTTTTCATCAAGTGAAAAGGACAGAATCACGGAAACCCCTCCTCTTTTACTGCGCAAAGGGTTGAGGTCTATAATTACCCCAAAAAGCATGCAGGGATGCATAATTCGAAAATCCACCAGAAATAGTAGGCCATCCGGGAATTTTTGGCATAGCTACTATTTTCAGCGTACTGTGGTTTCAGACATACTTAACCTTCTCGCATACTGGCACACTATATAGTATGCCAGTATGCGATTTGAGATTCAACCTTACTCTAGAAATCAAATGGCAACATTTGTCCAATGGGAACTCAGATTTTCGTTGCAAAAAGCTTTGCACAGACTAAACATTAATAGGAATTTCAGTGCAAACATGACTTAATCCACATGGTACACATTTTATTACAAATCAATTTGTATCATCATGGCATACAAAATCTAGTATTACATAAGAGGCTTTGGTTGTTGTTATTTTATGCAATGTGGAACAGCAAGTAGTTTGAACATTGTACAAATATAAAAAGTCAAGGGAGCCGGTTTCAGTTAAAAACAGTTGGGTAGACTCTTGAATATTCCTGGCCACTTTATATGACCATACAAAAGTATTGGCCATTGTCTTAATGACAACTCAACTGAATCCAGAAAAACTGCTGCTGGCCCTATCAGACATCAACACTGCTGAATACGGAGAGAGGGTCCCGTACTGAGAGCAATGCACATCAACCTTATAATCGGTTCATAAGAAGACATTTTAGGACTTGATTCAGTCAGTTCCTTTAGACACACCCCATCAGTGTTGGCAATCAACAGATGACCATCGGGAGGGATGGAGAAGACGCTGCACCCTGGATCATCTGACACCCTGACATCTTTGAGTCTCCCTGCTCTTCCTCTTCATCTGCGGAGCTCTCCTCACTGCCAATGTCATTGTGGCCATTTTCTCTGCCATTTTGTCTCTTTCCATCCCTACGTCTGCTGACCGAGGCTTTCCTGGAGATGCTAATTTCATTGTCGTCGCTGTCATCCTCCTCCATCCCCTCCATGCCGGCTGGGCAGTTTGGATCTTCCTGACTAACAGAATCCTCCTCCTCAGCTCCCTCTTCTCCACCCACGCCAAATCGCTCATCAGTCGTGAATATGCGCTCCTGAAGAGGGGCGGTGTCCATCTCCTTATCTTGATAATCCCCACTGAAAAAGAATGACATTGAAATACCTTAGACCAAGCGCAAATTAAAGTGGTGTTCAAATGCTCATAATAAATTCACTAACCACACTGTGTCGTCAATAGAGTGTGGTTAGTATGGTTAAAGTATGGACACATTCTTTATGACGTTGTATGACATTTGCTTAAATTCAAAATATAAACCTCAAAAATCATCTGTGTTGTGGATAAGACACCACATTCTGTTACCCATAGTTACCTGCTGTGTGTTTAAACTAGGAACAATGCATTTTTCCTGGGTCCTTCAGAGTCCTGTGAATCTGCTTTTAAAAGGCTTCTGTATTAAACTCTATATAATGCCCTGGTTTGCTCTGTTTTGTTGAGTAAAAATTCAGATAAAGACAAAAGACACAGAAAAGTCTAATTCTGAAACCATGAGTTACCAGCTACTAAGTAATCATCAGAAAGAAAAAAGCCTGCAACTTCCACAGCCAGAGTAACATACACATTTAAAATGTCACTACAAACAGACCCAGGAACACAGAAATCATCAGCTTTTAAATGAATTGATGGTTGATACTGTGCCTAAGTTACCCATGTAATTTTATTTTTTATTATACCAATAAAATAATATAAACTGTTCAAAATGAAAGAAAAAACATGTATTTTCCCATACATAGACACACCCTAGATGTTCAATAAAAATGGCAAGGGTTTATATTTTTAAAAGGTCAGCATTTGGCATTCCCACAAAAGGGCGGTAAAATAAAGAGAGGAAATAAACATGCGGTTCAGTGGTGCCACATCAAAACATGTCAAATGTCATTACAAAGTCAATTGAGTAGTTCCAGATTTTATCTTGCTGCTGCGCGCATGGCGGAGTAGATAACATTACCTCAACTTAGTACATGCCATATAGATGTTTATAGAAAAATACAATGGATTTCTTTACTTCACCCATTAGACTGATTGGGTAAAAATTACACACTAATGTAAATATGTGAGTGCTTGTTGGCCCAACTCCCACCATACATCCACCTGCCACTGCAATAGGCAGGCAGAGAGAGTGTGTGATTCTAGAGGATGGATGGGAAATTTAAGGTCATTCCATTACACTGGTATCAGGATTGGGTAACGCTGTGCCAATTCCTCATTCCGATCATCATTACAGTCTCTTGGTTTGACATTACGATCAGCGATTTGTCCCAAATGGCAATATTTTCTAAGTAGTGCACTACTTTGGATAGGGAATAGGGTACCATTTGGAACACATCCATAGAGAGAAAACACGCCCGGTTTCAGAATGGGCTGTATAAGTCAGTTTTGGTTACATCAGAAATGATCTCATACCACAGATTTGTGATGGTGAAATCTCCTGCCTCGTTTCTAATGAACAATATGAGCCACTGTTTCAGATTTAGATCTATTGCAACCCTCATTGGGCTTACAATCAATATGTTGATTAGTCAGATCAAGCTTTCATGATGTAACAACACTACTGAACATGATTAGTTAGCATTTAAATTAATGTCTTCAGATTTTTTTACTTTGTCTTTAGGCTTTTTACTAGGGAATCACAATGAGTCTTGGTAATCAGCCATTTTTGTAATATCTGAAATGATCAGATAGCAAATTCTGTGATGAATCAAACGTTTATGATAAAAAGGCTTAAACAATCAATAAACAATTTTATTCTAGACTACTGCCATGATTAAAACAACTCTGAACTGGGAAGCATTTTTATGTAAACTTAATGTGCCTCCCTTGTGGCAGCAATGCCAGCAACTAACCAATTAATAAGTACATCAGCAGTGTTTTTGGGAGTAGACATGCAAAAGCACAGCTACCAAGAGGCCGTTGTTTGGCTACATTTCTTTATGATGGTAGAGTTTCCAAAGAACTGTTACTGGAAAGCCTTTCCATTAACCAGAAGATTTATAATCCTACAACACATTTTTTTATGTCCCAAATCTCCACACAGGGTAAAGGAGCCTGGTGAAAATGTTGTTCCCAAAGAGTTATTATGAAAAGCACATGTCAGTATAGATACATATTTTCACTTTTGTCAATAATTGCCAAGATAATTTATTTTCAATAGAAGGCCATCAAAGCTGTTTTTCTCAGTTTCATTTAGAATTGTTGAGCAATGACTGGACTTACAACAGTTCCGTCCATGCATCAATCTGTTGGAGGAGTTGCACAATGACAGGTTATTATAAGCCATTTATGTGTGGTGAGGTGAAAGCAATGTATTTGAAGCACATTTAAAAGTAACTTGGCAAGGCTGTGTTAGTATCTAGGATTCTGGTTGATGGTTGCGGTGTTCAAGGCTCTTTGTCCTCCTCACCTGGCTGTTGCTCCGGTAACTCTCATCTTCTGCCACATGTAGTCCAGGAACATGGAGGCCTGCAGCAGACGGCCGATCCTCTGCATGTGTCTCTCTGCAGGGCACAAGCAGAGTCAAATTAAACAAGGGCAGTCTATTAAGACACAAACTCACAATTTTGTCACACAAACTCCCTCTGGCATCAGTGGTTTGATTCCTTCACTATTATTCAGAAATTAAAACATTATCCATCATCTGCAGAGGTCGTAGTAACGTTTTTGGCATGAGACTCTGATGTAATGAGACAGACCTGTGTAGGGTATGAGGCCCTCCAGGTGTGAACGCGCCCCCTGGTACTGGAGCAGCTCTTCGGGGGAGAGGTGCGTGAGCATCACCCGGATCACGGCCTGGGCGTCAAGACAGCTCCGGGCATTGGTGTTCCACACAGTACAGTATCGCAGCATGGCCTCTGGGGGAGTGGGGGTCAGGGTTAGCGATGGAGGGGGAGAAATTAGGGGAAAACCTCTCTGTCAATCAGACGGATCAATTTCCATATTGAATACGCATTAAGCACAAACACTTTTTAGGAATGTTCTGCAAAATTTGCTAAACATTAAAACAAGCAATCTAGTTGTCACCTTTCTGGTCCTGGCGCAGCTTCAGTATGGTCTTCTCCAGCTGCTCCTCACCCCCTCCCTCCTGGCGGATGGCTAGGAGCAACACAGGAGGCATAAGGCCATTTGATGAGTCACTCACATAAAATATACCATCGAGTTGAATAGTTAAACAGTTATGTTTGTCTCCCTTGAGTAGGGAAAAGCAGTCCGTCTTTGAATTTCTCATCTCGCCTAACTCCTGCACTTTCCCTACAGCATTCCGGAGCCAGGTTCTAATGTTCTCATATTACATTTGGAACTTAATTTTTGCAGAATTCTAGCTCTTACTGTTTCAAAGATATGACCCATATTGCTAGCAAGGTCTTTTTCTTTCTATTATACATTTTACAGTCATATGCTAAAACCTGGCTACTGACAAACCATACCCTTAACCATTTGTTTAGATTACACCATATTCACTTATGTTACCTGATGGGAATCTGAGTTTATATTCTGTAGTTTTCCATTATATTGTCATGGTATGTTTCTCACTTTTATTCAAACTGCCATCATAGAGAGAGACTATTTTGAACATTTTGATAAAGTGAGAGAAACATGTTGCCAGGTATGTGGTGGTTGAGAAATGACAAGACCAGTAGTGGAGTCAGGACATAGCTAAGGGACAGCTGATTGAATCTGTATTATGTGAATGCAAAGTAGAGAGCTACGTATCATGCATCATGCATACTATCATGCATAAAATAGAGAAATAGCACCCTCCTCTCTGTTTAATGCAAATAAAAACAGAATGAAATGATGTGCAAATCATTAATCCTTATACTTAACTGAAAATAGTACAAAGACAACATGACAATAAGACAAATGTTGAAACTGAGTAATTGTATTGTTTTTGAAAAAATACATGCCCATTTTGAATTGGATGCCAGCAACACGTTTCAAAAAAGTTAGGACAGGGGCATGTTTACCACTGTGTTGCATCATTTCTTTTAACAAAACTCTGTAAGCATTTGTATATATTGTTCAGCATTTATGGTGCCTGATGTACTTGCAACTTTTATGTCTGTTTTAGACATTAAATACATTGACGCAACAAGCCGGATGGTCCCTCACCTCCTTAGTCCAGATGATGCGGCGTCCATGATTCCCAAAAAGATTCTCTAATTTTGATTCGTCAGACCACAGGACAGTTTTCCACTTCACCCCAGTCCATCTAATTGTTTGTGTGTTTTCTTCTTCGCATGGTAGAGTTTTAACTTGCATTTGTGGATGCTGCAACGTACTGTGTTCACAGACAGTGGTTTTCTGAAGTGTTCCTGAGTCCATGCAGGGATTTCCAATACAGAATCCTGTCGGTTTAGGTCAATTGTTACCAATTGACCTAATTAGTTGTGTGATATTCCACCAGGGTTAGTTTTTTAGCATTACACAACATTTCCAGTCTTTTGGTGCCTCTCTCCCAGCTTTTTTGAAATGTGTTGCTGGCATCAAATTCAAAGAGAACATGTATTTTCCAAGAAACAATAACATTTCTCAGTTTCAACATTTGATATGTTGTGTTGGTATTATTTTCTATTGAATATAGGGTTTAAATGATTTCCACATCAAACATTTAATTGGCTGACAAACATTTTGAGCCAGACAAACGTTGCATTCCCACAGTCTCTAATGGTCATATGGTGAATGTGTACACCTGTGTTTTCAACCAATTTGTTGATTTAGCTCAGGTTCTCCTCTCAAGGCCATGACATGAAACTTCAGAAAACAAACCAACACAGAAAGATATTCTCTGAACTTTCTCAATAAGAAATAATTTAATTATTTGATGGGCAACATTCTGCACATGGTAAGCATGACCCATTCTAGTCCACACATCAGTGCGCAGCCATCTATGGCTCAGAAGAATGGCCAAGTGGAACAGGAAAGTGTGGAATGTGGGTGGATTGATTTGGTCTACTGAGTCTCTCAGTGTGTGTAAGCCCTTCTTGCCTGACAGTCAGTGGTTCTGTAGAAAATGTGAATTGGTTACAGTAGTTAATGATTCCAGGTATCGACAACGTTAGGTAAATTCCCAAAACATACTATGTTACACTTGCAGCCAGAGGAAGGAGGAACTGACTTCAATCACTTTAAACACTGTTTGTTTGCAGTAGTGTGTAGTAGGATCTGAAGAGAGACAGGTTGCAAGCCTACCTTTGATGACTTTAAGCACAGTGTGTGGTTGGTCCAGGGAGATAGCCAGGCCCAGAGCCTTTAGGTACTTCTTCTCATGGAGCAGGTTAGACAGCTCCTGTTTCCTGCAAAGATAACATCAGGAGGTAGAAACCAGAGCAGTGTTAATCACAAAATAGACAGACCAGTAGGGACTTGGTGAGAATAAATAAAATCCTGTCGCCAAATAATTTAGTCACCTATTGAAGAAAATCCACTCAACTAAAGTATAATAAACACAAGTGGGGCAGTGGAGAATCTAATCACAGGCAAGTATCACTCAGTAACATAAAAAATGAAACCCAACAACAAAAAGAAACCTAAAAGAAACCCAACAACATCCAAATCTTAGGGTTAATATCTACTGAAGTGGAGACGGAGCGGAACTCACTTGAGTATTTGTTCTGCCTGCTTAGCCTGCTCCTCTGCCTGCTCCACCTCGGTCACGTCCTATAGGGAGAAGGACAGGGACAGCATACATGTATACATATAAAGTGGCTAATTGGTTGACTTCCACATTTGCAATGCAATATTATTAAAAACATTGACGTCAATTTTTTATTTAACCAGGAATAATAACTCACTGGGATTAAAAATGTCTTTTACAGGAGTGTCCTGGCCAAGACAGGCATCAACAAACAAAAACTAATTTAAAACAACACAGGAAAATCAAAATACAGCACCCATACCATCCAGCAACCAAATAAATACGAGTACAATTAAAAAATATGCACAATTTTACAAGCAGTGACAACTAGATAGACCCTCTTCCAATATTTTCAATTTATCATTAAACACACCCAGTGCTACAAGCTCCTGCATTTTTATGTCAGATTGAAGACCATTCCATGCTGTAGGAGCAGCAACCCTAAAAGCTTTTCTGCCCATCTCTGTGGGGACAGTGGGAACTGACGGTAAATAGAGATCCTGTGATTGTAAGGCTTTTCTGTCCATCTCTGTGCGAACACTGGGAACTGACGGTAAATAGAGATCCTGTGATCATAAGCAGAAGCTTTTAGAACTGTTTTTGCAGATAGGTTCACAAAGGTAAGATGGTGTCAAAACCAGAATAGCTTTGTAAATTAAAACCTACCAATGAGAGAGCCTGTGTGTCATCAATGAGGGCCAGCCCACTCTATTTTACAGAACAGTGATGAGTGAGCACTGTACTATAAGTAATGAACCTTAAAGCACCATGGTAAACAGTGTCCAGAGAATGTAAGGACTGACAAGAAGCATGCGTGTAAATGACATTCCTGTAATCTAAAACAGACATAAAAGTTGCAAGTACAAAAGTTTCTTTCTTGCTTCAAAAGACAAACAAGACCACACATCTTTCACCACAGTTTAATCTGTATACAAAAATCCCAAGATTTGTATACAGATACTGCACTTCATGGTAATATAGTTGTCTGTAAGTAATGGACCTACTGATTTTTTTCTATGAGTTTGAGAACAACATGTATTTTGTTTTATAAGCATTTAGGACAAGTTACAGCTCATGAAATCTTTGTTGAATAATATTGAAAGCGAGTTGCAACTAAGAAAGGGCCTGAATATGAGAGAGTGCTGAACAATAACAACAAAAAGGCTTACAGGTGAGACCTTTTACCTGCACACATTGTGATCCATTCGATAAATAGTTTTCAAACAATAACACAGTTTCTACTGATAAGCCTATATCCAAGAATCTATGCTTCATCATATCATGACCCACCGTATCAAAAGCCTTTTATTGGTCAATGAAGAGGGCTGCACAGTGGTGCCCCTTGTCTAGAGACAATAAAATCATTTATTAATTTTAAGCTGCTTAAAATTGTGCTGTTTTTTTCCTAAAACCAGATTAAAAGAAAAACTGATAAAATATAATTTGAAAGAAAAATCTTTCAGTTGCTTACAAGAGATTCTAAAATGTCCACTAAAACAGAGAGTTTGGAAATACGTCTGTAATTATTTAAGGATTTTTATGAAAATCTAAAGATTTAATGGTTTCCCAAAACTTCCTTGGATCATTTAGATTGTTTGCAGTTTCATTTAAAAAGTACAATGCTTTGGCATTTTTAATAGAAATAGTGTACTTATACCTAAGTTGCCAAAAAGACAGCTATTCTGACTCAAGGTCAGAGTGCCTGGCCTTGGCCCACACCATATCAAGTTGGTGAGGAAGACATGACAGCTCAGTTGAAAACCATGCATTGTCACAACCTTTAATCCGTTATCTCTAAGGGGGCATGCCTATTAATAATTCCCAACCATCACAGAAAATCTGTTGAGCACTTTCGACATCCTGAATAAAGTATCTCACAATCAAACTGAGATAAATCATACACATAACCTTGTTCCAAAACTGCTTCAGGTCGGTTTTAAAGACCGTTCTATTCTGTTGCAATTTCACAATCCTGTGAATCTTCGATGATCTACGATGGGTGTAACACAATAGCTGTAACCTGTCTAAGAAAACACTTACTAAGCTTTTGATTTAGAGATAATTCATTATTCACACCTTTCAGTAAAACTATTTTGACATATACAGGACATTAACAAGCTCAGAATCCAGTAAGGTGGCATGTGTGATACATCTTGGCTTGAAGTGGCGCAAAACTAGGAAACTAGTTGGTTTCAAAGGCTTGCCGGCACACCACAATACAGGTAGGTATTAGCGCATACAAAAAGGTGGATGACACCTATGACAACAATGAGCACTCAATCACGGTGAAGGACCTCTGACAGCCACTGTTTCCTTCATGGTTTCCCACGTACACTTATGCTAACTCCTAAGGTCATTGCCATCATTTTGTCTCTGGCATCAGCATTTTCTTCATCACTTATATTCAGAAATTAAAACATAATACATCATCTCCACAGAGGTCACAATCATGATTGGCTTAACAATGGCCACATTAGTTGCTGATTTCTCCTCATCATCATGGATTCAGATGAAGTAGCAGCTACACAGAGAGAGGCATTGCCATACAACCGCTTTGTATTGTAGACACTTTATTGTACCTGCTGCAAATAAAGTTGATATTCAGACAAATGTCTTGCATGCAGGAACAGGAAATGCCTTGACAATTTCTTCATGTGCAGTCTGCAAAAACCATCAAGCGCTATGATGAAACAGGCTCTTTTGAGGACCATCACAGGAAAGGAAGACCAAGAGTTAAAGGAAGACCAAGATGGTTACTTCATTAGTTACCAGCCTCAAAAATTGACATTAATTGCACCTCAAATAAATGCTTCATAGTGTTCAAGTAACCGACATCTCAACATCAACTGTTCAGAGGAAAATGTGTGAATCAGGCCTTTATGGTTGAACTTCTACAAAAACCACTACTGAAGGACAACAGTAACAAGAGATTTGCCTTACTTATTTCAGCAAGTCAATTGCAAACCACGTTCTACACGTATTACAATAGCATGGCTCTGTAGTAAAAAAAAGTCTGGGTGCTAAACTGGCCTGCCTGCAGTCCAAACCTGCCACCCACTGAAAACATCTGGTGTATAATTAAATGAAAAATACAACAAAAGAGACCCCGAACTGTTCAGCAGCTGAAATCCTATATCAAGCAAGAATAGGAAAACATTTCACTTTCAAAACTGCAGCAATTGGTCTCAGTTCCCAAACACTTAGAGTGTTGTTAAAAGAAGAGGAGATGCAGCGCAGCAACAGACATGCCCTGTCCCAGCCTTTTTGAAATGTGTTGCTGGCAGCAAATTCAAGGTGAGCATATATTTTTCAAGGAACAATAAAATGTTTCAGTTTCAACATTTGATATGTTGTCATTGTACTATTTTCTACTGAATATAGGGTTTAAATGATTTGCACATCTTTGCATTCTGCCTTTATTTCTATTTTACACAGCGTCCCAACTTTTTGGAAACGGGGATGTATGCTGATTTAACACTTTTTGGTTACTACATGATTCCATGTGTTATTTCATTGTTTTCATGTCTTAACTATTATTCTAGAATGAGGAAAATAGTCAAAATAAAATAAATACCCTTGTATATTTAGCATGACTCTGTTGGATCACTGTTTGTATTGTCTTCAAGCACATATTTTTGAAATAATCAGAGTTGTGCAAAAACGACCATGTTAAAACAAATGTTAAATTGCTCTCATAGATTATAAAGTTTTGGGGAATATACTTTATATTGTTATAGTATCTAAGTTCTACCAGACAACTTAAAACATTTGCTGTAACTACTTTTACTATTAATATATTAGATACTATGCATACACAAACATCAGTTTGCTTTGGTGACAAAGAAGGGCAGCTTTTCTGTTGAAACATCTGGGTAAACATCACTTGTATGACTGACATGCATTGAGATATTGATATAGTAATCTAACAAATGTGTCTCTTGGCAAAACGTAGGTATGGCCCTTGGCTTCTAGGAACATTCAGTATTCATATCTTTTTGTATCCTGATCTCTTAACTTTTTGGACCATTCTTTTTGACTATTTAACCAATTCAGGTATTTCATGTGTTCCAGCTCAAGCACACCTGGTGCAACTAATCAAGCCCTTGATTAGTTGCATCAGGTGAGCTTGAGACAACACCTGTTTTGCATATTTGGGCTGTTGTGAGGGTTTCAATTCAGGGGGTTGAATCATTTGAGACTGGGGAAGTCATTATAAATTGCATTTTCAGTTGAATTTGGGGAAACCAATTGAAGCATTCGTCGTGTTGAGCTATTTCAATTGCTTTGTTTGATTGGTTCATTACAAACAGCCAACAGTCGGTAAATTCTGACAATAAACCTGATTTGCAATGGGGGTTGAATAATTTTGATTACAACTGTATGGCTCTTGGCAACACGTATGTTTGGTTCTTTGTAACACAAAGGTGAGAGTTCACTAGAACGCTTTGTTGCTTATAAAGACGCAGCAGATGTAGAAAGGGCTTTAAAAATGTGTGTTTGGTTGACTGATTTGTTAAATTGCTATTATTCAAGTGCTGTTATTTCCATCTGGAACAGGTATCCATTTATTTCTAAATAATTGTAATCAGCCAATGAATCATTGACAGCGGGCTCGGCCCAGTACTGACCGTCCAGACAGTGATGTTGGAGTCGGCTGAGGCAGTGACCATGCGGTCATCTTTTCTGGTGGCGTGGAGACCCCAAACTTTGTTCTGGTGGGCGTCCAGTGTCTTCACACACTCGTTGGTCTTAATGGTCCAAAGCTTGACCAGCCCATCGGTACCACTGCAGACAGAGAGCGGGAGTTCAAGTTTGTGGCTCCACACTTAACTAAAACCATTGGTTTAAACAACTGATGTGAAATGGTAACAGCTTTTCTAACAGGCCAACCCAGGACACCAAGTCACAACACTTGGGCGGATTATATAGAGGAAAAAATAAATTTACCAGGCACTATAAATGGTATCCAAATACATTTGTTATACATACCACTATTCCACTAGAGGGAGCCTATAGGTACTGACAGAAGTACTTTTTAAAGCTGTGCGCCTTCCATTTGCAAAAATGAATTGAAGTTTATAGGCAGTAGTGAAGTTCCATAGGGCAGGTGGATAAGGAACCGACAGCCCAGCGTCACTTTAACTAGGCTGCGACTGGGGAGTTGGACTGGGAAAACATTCCGTAGCGTATTCTTGTAATAAGTGAGCCAACATGCAAACATTTAAAGAATTTGGTATACGTGATGTGGTTACATTTCCAGAACTTTTTGACAGACTTGTGGTAAAGGTGCTTTTGTGTGAAACCACACAAACCATTTCAATTAGCTGACACTGATTTCGTTACTAGATATACAGTGCAGTATTTGTTCAGTGGCGTAAGTTTTATTTCTGCCACTGTATCCTAGCACTTTGGATTTGAAATGATATAATAACGATGGAGTTGAAGTACAAACTGACAGCTTTACTTTCAGGTTATTTTCATCCATATCTGATAAGCCATATGTATGGCTCCCACTGGAACGGACTCATGTCTATATTGATGATTTACCTGCTGACAGTTGCAGTAAGTTGAATTCTCAAGTGTATAGAAATCTAGTCAGCTAAGATCCAACCAGAGGACTCAAAACTCATTGGACAGCATTTCACCTCGCAACAGGACAATCACCCTGAGGAGGCTGCTAAAGCACCCAAAGCCAGTTTCAGTTAATGACCCTTGACTGGCAGAATCCTGCCGAGCATGCATTTCATACTGAAGACAGAAAACAAAAATGTGCCAAAACAAACATGCTAAAGATAATCATCAGAAAAGATAGTCATAGAAGGCAAAGGATTGGCAACCAAGTACTAAATAGGACAACTTCTTTTAAGATTATTTAATGTGTCTAAAGGGCAGTAATTCCTACACAGTTCATGGTTCTGGATGCAAATTCCCTGAAACTTAAGCTTACTGTTTACATTTAACATGTTTATTATTGTTTTATTTAAAATCCAGTGTGCTTGAGAGGCAGAGACAAAACAACATTTTAACATCCATTACTATCCAAATAGTTGACTGTAGTCGTGTCGTAGTGTTATTGGTGTGTGTGTGTGTGTGTCGTACCTTGAGAGTAGCTGAGTCCCTCGGCTCACAAAGATGAGCTTCAGCACGGAGGCATCGTGACCCTCAAACGTCTACAACACATAAAACAACAGACATGCATCTTCAAACAGTTGAGCTTTGATGCAACATACAGTAGTTCTTCTGAGAACAAAACTCATTAAATTGGATTTCAAGTGGAGTTACTTCAAAAGAAGACTTAGGCTTCGGGAAGCCATCCCAACATTGACTTCACCAGTTCCGCTGTGAGTTGCTAACATGAAGCAGGGTCTTAATTACAAACTGGACACCACCAAGGCATTGGGGGGGAGGGGGGCATTCAAACATCATCTGAACAGAAGTTGTTGTGACCTAAAGGTCAAGGGACCAGGCGAAGACGTCACAGGCTGTCTCTGATCTAATGATGGCGCTGCCCCCCGGACCACAAAGCTTGACGGCAGAGTCAAAACAGTGCACTGGGTAGCAAAACAGTGCACTGGGTAGCAATGCTTCCATAGTATTATGGTGACACGAGGGGAGTAATTCCTGGTAATATAATAGTACGGATTAATAGACTGACATCAGTTACAGCCCCCACTTCCACCACACACACCTTGAGGCAGCTGAAGTCCTGGAGGCCCCAGAGTTTGATGGAGCCATCAGCTGAGGAGGTGGCCAGCACTTGGTCCATGGGGGAGAAGAGGACGCACCAGACCCCCCGACGGTGGCCCCGGAACACTCCTAGAAGGGCCAGGTTGGCCCCGGGGGCCCCCAGGGACCACAGCTTGGCTAGGCGGTCCTGGGAACCGGATGCGAGCAGCTTGTCGTTAGGGGACACCGCCACACTGTTGACATCCTGGAGGAGGGAGAGTGACCACGGGGAGACCGGGTAGGGACAGCAAAGACGTAGAGATGAGAAGATACACGGGGTGAGACAGGAAGAGAGGGGTTGGAGAAGAAAGTGACCCCGAGGGTGAGGGTAAGGAAAGATAAGGAACAGGGAGATTTGAATATGGGTTAAAAAATATACAAACACAGTCTGCCCTTTCCCCTGAAAAATGTTTCATTTTACACTTTTGACATCTGTACCCTGCAGTGCTCAACATTCCTTTTTAATGCCTAGAAATGAGAGCTAACCTTTGCAGTCAAGTGTTATGTGAATTCCACTGCAATTTCAATAAAGTGTTTCCTGTTTTAAATGCAAACTAACTTCCAGCACTGAGGGGGAATGACAAAAAAATCCTCCCTAGCTTTACACAGAAACCCAAATCATCAGTCTCCATTATGCAACAGATGATCATTGTTCTTGGACACAATGGTTCCCATAATCAGAAATTCCAGGTTTACTTCCTTATGATAAATACCATTCTGATTAACTTCCTTATGAAAAAAGATATTTTGGGTTCGGTGACCTGAGTCACCAAACCCACAATTTTTCATTTAGGCATTTAGTCTGCTAAGCTGAGTTAACCACGACATCACCCAGTGTCCGGGTATGTGTCCTCATGTGTGCGTGCGTGCTTGCGTGCATGCGTACCACACCTTGTCATGGGCTTTCTCTGTAACACGAGCAGACAGCTGCAGTATGTCACTGTCTGTTTCCGGGACAGTCTCTGGAAGATCCCACACCTTGATTGTGCAGTCCTGACTACCAGACACCAAAAACGACTCCTTCATCCTGACACAGGCACACAGACAGGCAGGCAGACAAGCGGGCAGACAGACAGAAAGACACAGGCGGAAGGATTAGAAAGAATACCACATCACGAACAGTGGGTATGTTCATTGGTGATCCAGGTACCGGATCCAGGCGGGTCTTTCTGTCATCCAACTGGTGTGTAGTTGGTTTACCTGGAGCAGGTGATGGAGCCCACAGCGTTGGCATGACTGGAGCCCAGGCCCACACAGCACACCTCTCCACTTTCTGGGTCCTGCCTCCACAAACGCACTGTTTTATCCTGTACTGACAGAGGTGATCAGTTATAGAGTGTGTGTGAGGCTTGGGTGGGGGGTTCATTCATCTTGCCAACTAACATCAGTGTTAGTTGGCAAGATCACTTTAAACAAACATACACCAGTAGTTCCCAAACCCCTCCTGGGACCTCCCTGGCCGTGTGCTAGCTCTGGGAAACATCTAATACCTGGAATGGCCGGGGAGGTCCCAGGAGAGAAACACTGACACACACAATCTACACAGAGACAAAAGAACCCTAATGAAATCGGGACACGGCTGAGTGGCGGTTATGAGATCACATTGGCTGGAATCGAGGACGGCTGACAGCATAAGGGCAAGGTTTGTTTGGTTCAGTGATTATTGTGTCATTGACTCAGCTTTAGTGTGTGTGTTTGCTGGAGGAACTCAACACAAGCTTTGACATTTAGTTAGAAACTTCCTTAAGAAAAGGCTGAGGTAGCAGCCGTGACTAACTCAGTGACTCACTGTGTACATTAAGAGGTCAGACAGGCAGTAGCCTCACCTTTGCACAGCTCACAAACAGGGAGCCTTTTTTGAACACATCAAGTGACAGGACAGTATCTGTGGAGGAAGAGGAGAAATGGGGTTCAAAAAAAGGCTTTTCAGAAGCCAACAATCCAGATTCCTCAAAAAATGTTTACTCTAAAGACAGAATATTCCAGAACTTTAGCAGCAGAAATCTTTTTAAGGTCTGAGGGATCCACAACCACTGCCTTTCAGAAAAGGGCCGCGCTCAGTGTCAGTCTAACTGCCAAACCAGAAAAACAAGTTCACAAGGCTCCACTGTCACTGATTGGTCAGTTTATTTTATAGTTTAAAGGTTTCTCATAAAAACATTTGCTTCTTCAAATGAACTCCAATACCTTCAATTGCTGTTTTAAAAAGGCTGCCATGGTTTTATATGCATGTTACATCCCTTTCAAATCATTCACTTCAGGAGGAAATAGTCTCCTATCCAGTTAATTATCAGTGTCCACAGGAACTTTACATTAGCACTAATGTTAGAGCTTGGTTTAAGGCAAATCCCAGTTTTCAGAAAAAAGTTTTATGTGAATAAAATTTCGGTTTTGCATAGGATCACAACCCCATAGAGGTGCTGCCCCCTGCTGGCCAGATGACTCACCTGTGTGTCCGTAAAGGATCTGACAGCTACTGGTGTCCAGGTCAAACACCTTTAGCTGAGAGCTGTTGGTTGCCACGACGATGTGAGAGTCATTTTTGCCAAGAAACTTCACATCCAGAACCTCATCATTGTAACCAACAAACTGGGGGTGGAGTTAAAGTAAGGGACGAAAGAGAAAGAACATATTAGAATTAAAACCATCAATAACCTTGCCCCCAGGCTACTGTGCACAGCGTGTATGAGCCTGGAACAATAACCATTCACAGTTGGCCTTGTGGGAGGCCTGTATCATTATACAAGAGTTTGAGGTATTAATCTTAGAGTTCAGTAAATCAAAATACAGCGAAGAGTGACCTTAAACAGAACGGCATTTCTGATGGCGTTTTAATCATGTAAAGGAACATTTATATCCAGTCTAGCCTCAATCAGCCACTCCACACTACCGGATAACAGCATAATGTCATTTCGGCCTAAATTTAAAATAGAAAAACAGTGGTGGAAAACAATGCCAAGAGCATTCCCATGTTGCTGTGCAGTGACTTATGGGAGGCTTGGTCTTCCATGCCAGTGATGCCCTGGGCAAGCAATATTTGCTTTGCAACCAAGACACCACTCTGCCCATTTCTATGGTGTTTGCCACAGCCATTTAGACGACGCATTGCTACGGCTGGCTAGCTGAAATGATAACCAAGACGACAATAGGCTTTCAGACAGGCTAATGTCTGTGTGTATGTCTAAATATCGGTGGAGTCAGGAATCCTGCTGTTTTCTTGGAATTATGAAATGGCATGGATGAACAGCAGAGATGCACCTCTCAATGGTTAACTTAGTCTGTCGGTAATGTTGATCCCAGTTCTTTAGAATACATTGGAGATCATCCCTCGTCCAAATACTTGTTTGAAACGGGTTAAAATGGAGTCAAGGTGTACTCCGACCTTAAGACTCCTGAATAATAAGAAGAATGACCACGCCCCCGTCCCCGTCCCTAAGACAACACCTGTTTCTGTGTGGTAAGGCCGGGCAGCTGGTAGAGCAGGATGTTATGTTCGGCTGTGACCGTGGCCAGTCTGAGGGAGGAGGGCAGGGGAAGGCAGTAGGTGAGGCTCCGGGGGTCTCCGTCCTCCACCTCCCCACCCTGGGAGCCCGACGGGGGTGATTGGGTGAACACACAGCGGGCAGAGCTGGCTTCCCACACCCTCAGTACGCCTGCAGGGAGAACCTGAGTGTGAAGCCGAGGTCTGAGTTCACTCACAATGTTGAGTATAACAGGTCACTACTAACTCTAGCCTGTTACCAGGTCGGCATGTGCTGTCTTGCCAACTGGCATCAGTGTTTTTTTTCCACCATGATTATTCGGAAATTAAAACAATAGACATCATCTGCACAGATGACTTGGCAAGACGGCACAAACAGATGAGGGACCAGACTTCTCATTTAGGAATCCAGTAAGTATTAATTGATCGGCCTACTGGAAAATAAAATGATCACCTGAGTCTGTCCTCTCATTGACTCTCATACAGGATCGTCTAGACCAGGGGAGAAACTCCTCCACATGGCCTGGATGTTGTCACTGGAAGAACCTACCTTTGCTCCCTGCTGTGATGAAGTGGAGCCCTCCAGTTTTCACCCCCATCTCTGAGAGATCCTGCCCCTCAGGGAGCAACACCACACTCTCTACATCCTGGCAAGGAAAGAACACGTTTCAAGCAATTATTCTGATAATATACCAATCAACTTGAATTTGGAGGAACCAAGTGTTAAACAAGATAATACACAAGAGTTTACCTCATAGACGGGAACTGTCCTCTTGGCTGTCCGGGTCTTCAGATCCCACACTGTGCAGATCTTGTCCCTGCCAGAACTGCAATCAAACAACCAGGCAACATTCAGTTAGCTAGGAATGAATGGATCAGGTATGATCGCTCAGCATGTTGTCTTGACCCAACTCTAGCCTGTTACCAGGTCTGTCTGGGCTGTCTTGCCAACTGGCATCAGCGTTTTTTTCTCCATGATTATTCAGAAATTAAAACAAAATACATCATCTGCACAGAGGTCATTGTCATGTTTGACAGCAAGACAGTACAAACAGTCGAAGAACCAGGCTAGAGTCCAGGTGGTGACAATGAGGAAGAGCTGAGGTAAGAACATCTGCTATAAAGCACAGTCACAACTGTTAAAGCAAACACTTTTCAATCAAAGTAAAACCAGGAAGCGGTATATTCATTGCTACAGTACCTGACCATGGAGGCTCCATCAGGGGTGAAGGCCAGGGAGGTGACAGGACTGTAGTGGCTCTTCAGTACACACACACACTGGCTGGATCGCAAGTCCCACACCCGGATGGTACAGTCCGAAGCCGATGAGAACAGCTGCAGCAGGCTCATGTCCGGATGGAAATCCACCAGGCTATGAGGGGAGGAGGTTTGATTAACTATAGTGAACAATAAATAGAAACCACAAAATGCCACAATTTCAAAGATTTCACTGAGTTACAGTTTTAATTGAAGTAAATAGAATGCAAACAGATGTGCACTCTCCATTTAGAAAACACACTTTGCACGTGTGGAAATGCCATTTTATTTCAGCTCATGAAACATGGGATGACGTTTTTAGCGGTTGTATTTATATTTCTGTTCAGTGAGTATCGCAGTCAGAGGAGAATAAATCACTTTACATCCCTAATAATTACTCATTACCCAGGGGTGACATTACCACAGGGATGTCTTTTACACACAGATAAAAAATGATAACAGACAAAATAATGTGCTGCATTCTAAGGTTGGTTGACGTTATGAAACCATTTACAATGATTGACAGCCTTTGACGATCAAAATGTAATAAACAATGTTTGACTGTATTTAAGCTGGACTCACGCCACCCGATTATGGCAGCACACAGCAGTGCAGACCGGAGAGCGAACCCGCAGGGCAACATGCCAAACGGCCTATTCCCCATTTGTCCTAGTCCACACCATCAATGCGCGTGTGGTAGTTAGACTGTTGTACACTAGTGAAAGAGCAAAGATCACCAAAGCAGGCCACTCCAAATGTCAAAGCAGTCGTGAAAGTGCTGCTCATGGTCTTAAATCAGTCGCCGTGTTACTATGGCGTCCAGCTGTGTAAAACATTATTTTAGTTGTTATTTGGTGATGAGTTATCAATCCAGTATGTAACGTATCATACAAATGCTGTGTGCTTAAAATCCCAGAGTGAATCTTCAAGTAAATAATCTCTAAACACTGTACCAATAGCAAAAAATATACTTTTTTTAGGTATTTGATTGCAATCGCTCACCGTGTTTTTGTTAGTATAGGATAGACACACATTACTGTGAAGAGGAACATGGTCAAACCATGTTATTTATTATTGCTTAAACCTTAAGTGGGAGTCTGATTGAGCTCACTCAGCATGTTGCCTTCAGTAAAATAGGTAGCTACTAACTCTAGCCTCTTACCAGGTCTGTCTGGGCTGTCTTGCCAACTGGCATCAGTGTTTTTTTCTCCATGATTATTCAGAAATTAAAACAATATACATCATCTGCACAGAGGTCATTGTCATGTTTGACAGCAAGACAGTACAAACAGTCGAAGAACCAGGCTAGAGTCCAGGTGGCGACAGTGAGGAAGAACTGAGCTAAGATCATCTTTCCTACTGTTTAGCAGGGTTAGGTGGTCGGCTAAAAAAAAAAGCCCTGCCATAACTGGTCATTTTGCAAGGGCAAGAAATAGCATATAATTGTTCCCATAAAGATACAGCAATTGAAGATTGCTAAACTATATGTCATAATATTAGCGTAGGTCTAATGTGTTTTTGCCAGAAAAAATGATAAGTACCTTCTGGTCACTAATCTGGGTATGTCCACTTAAGTTAACACGGCAATACTAGTCTGCTCGAAATGCGTTACTAGTTCTGAACAAGCAAATACACAAGATATGTTGAAATGTAGCTGAATAAAATGATATTTAGCCATTTAAATGATGTATTACAGCAATATTGTTTTGTGATTTAGTATAACAGCAGAGTCCCTGCCAGGCCCAATATCCACTTAAACCTGAGGCCTCAGAGGGCATAACACCTGTGTTTGAAGCGTTGTATTTTGTCTTGTGCTGTGATCATCTTTTGTCTGTTCACTGTGTTTTTTTATGTTTCTTTTTAATCATTGTACATAAACTGTATGTTAAAATGTATAGGCAAGGCCCAGCTGTAAAAGAGACCTTGGTCTCAGGCTGTGTTCCTTGTTGAATTAAACGTATTATAATAATAATAACAATAATACTCAAAATAATCACTTTATACCTTCCCATTGAGAAGCACTGGCCTGCAGTGATAGACTGACCGATCCACAGCAACCACAACGATTAGGTCCCATGATACAGCCGCAAATCAGAAAGGTGTCTCAGAATAAAGTATAAAATTTCAACTGCTTGAATATAAAACACTTGAAAGAGTCAAAAAAATAAAATATAAAAAATTTTAAAGAATCAACCAATGGGACTAAATGGGGTTTGGCCCTAAGTATTGAGAATGATCTTAAAGGCTAAACTGATCCCAGATTAATACGCCTGCTCTAAATCCTGTTATGACTGTGGATCCAGCTTAGACTGAAGATGTTAGTGACTTACTGTACAACCCCAGAGGACCCCTTCAGGTTGTGTGTGCAGTACTGCTTCAACACATCCCACAGCTTTATGGTGCCATCACAGCCTCCTACCAACCAAGAGCAGGATAGACACACATTACAGTGAAGTGAAACATGGTCAAATCATGTTAATTATAATTTCTTAAATCTTAAGTGGGACTCTGACTGAGCTCGTTCACCATGTTGTTCAAGACAATAAAGACAGCATAACAGGTCACTACTAACTCTAGCCTGTTACCAGATCTGTCTGGGCTGTTTTGCCAACTGGCATCAGTGTTTTTTTTCTCCATGATTATTCAGAAATTAAAACAATATACATCATCTGCACAGAGGTCATTGAAATGTTTGACAACAAGACAGTACAAACAAATTAAGTGCCAGGCTAGGGTCAAGGTAGTGAGAATGTGGAAGTACAGTGGGCTCATCTTTCCGACTGTACAGAAGGGTTAGATGGTCTGTTATACAGTCACAGTACAAAGACAGGCTATGACATTATTGGTTATGATAAGAGGTCAGTCAGTTCACCAGTGGCAAGAAGTGTGGAAGTGGGGTCAAAGGTCATGCTGGCAATGGGCACATTGTGGATGGCCCTCCAGGAGCGTGTACACTGGGCTTGTTTCCAGTCCCACTGCTTCAGCAGCAGAGCCTTGCTGGCAGTTACTAATATCTGGGAAAAAGTGGAGGAGGCAGAGAGGGAAAGGAGGGATAAATAGAGAAAGGGAAGGGGTAGGAAAAAAGAAAATGGAAAAAAAAGATTGGCATAAGTACTTAGGTCAAAACTAATAACTGATGTTGGCACTAATAACTGAGTGCGGCAGTTCTGGAAAAGCCAAATGTTCGTTTACCTCATCATCAAGGCTGAGCGCAAATGATGTGATATCCTCCTGATCATCCTGCAACCACAATAATATTATGTATATGAGACTCTCGACAGATGAAGCTACACGAGTGTTTAGCAAGAGTGACCAGTCTCACCTGTTCAATACTGTGAACAATCTTCCCTGTGACGATTTGCAAAACGTTGACACGTGTGCCACACGTACAAAATATGTACTTCTCATCTTTACTGATCTGCGACAAATGAAAACACGTTGAGATATCATTACAATCTGCTAACTGCATAGATACCCAGTTATGGGCTTAACTAACTACCAGCCTAGCTAACTAACGTTTTTGAGGGAACGTTAATAAGCAGACAGTAAAAACCTAACCTGTACTTTTCCTCCCTTGTAGAATGGTTCGATCGTACTGGAAACAGCATAGCTATATGGAAAGTAAAGACAATTAGCAATACAAATATGCTGTAGTTACACAGGTCTGCTAAAATGTCCCGTGTTGTAAGGTAGCTAGCGAGGATTTGCCTGTTAACCTAGTTAGCTGTCCACGTGAAATCCGACCGACTTACTTGGTTTTAAACTGGAGATTGACGTTTGCCATCTTGCTTTGAAATACGTGGGTAAACTCCAACGATTTGTTTAAAAGACAGATAAACTAATGTAAGTGAATCAGTTATTTTTACAAATCATTATTTCCGATCAAAAAAATCCCACATGTCTCATGTAAGAAAGAGTCGCATTTGCTTTAGGTCGCGTTGCTCTTGGTCGCACATATTGTACGTCACCTAGCATGGGGGGGCGCATGGATTGGTGATTGGCTAATGGACTGTAGATGCAGAAAGATACAAAATATACTGAATATGAACGTATACATAGGGAGCACATCATTTATTTGATACAAAAAGTATCCGCAAAGGAAGTGTTAAAACAAAAAATAACATAACATTCATATTCAATAATAAAATATTTGCATTGGATAAGAAATGTTTACATTCCTCTGTTTTTTATAGTTCATAGACCTAATGTACAGTCAACTCAAGACGTGTTGGCACCCTTCATGAAATTGAGAAAATGTGAATTAAAAAAATAAACAACACAAAGTCATATTTTTGGAATCAACCTCGCGTTTATTTCAATAATTTCTCATACAAAAAATGTCAATGAATATGATACATAATCCAGTGATTTGTTTGAAATAACGTGAACGTGAATGTGTTTTACGGTTGGAGTGGTTTGCCTGATCAAGGTCGTCGTGTAACGTTACCTGGCTTTCAAGAAGAAGACGAGTAAGCTGGCTTTTTCAATAGGCACATGTTTGATAACGCTGAAAATACGTTTAGCATTGTTTTGTTCATCTGAAAGGCTAGTTCCAGTGTGACAGCTGCCCACTCAACCAGCTGTCACCAGCGGGCACCTGTCAGCTGGCTCACTATTACAGAATAGACAGGGTCTTTCCTATAAAAACTGTTCTATTGCTACTCCCACTTGCTATGGAGCTACCTCACAAGACAGCCACCCAGCCTGTTTCACTTATGGCACCCACCACCTGCCTACTGGCAGCTGTTTAGCTAAATATTTAAAAAGGAGATATTCTACAGTCCACATTTGGATCTTCGTATTGCTTTAGCAAATTATAGCATGATAGTTTCAAGCAAAACCCATGTCCCTTCACAATGTGTTTTCCAACGTTCTGAAGCTTTCTTAACCCTTCGTAGTCGTTGCTAAGGTAAACAATGCCCCTGATCATTAATGACACAAACCTGTCTTCCTCCGTGTCCGGTAGTTGGAGCTGTTAGTGACATTTTTGACAACATACATCTATGGAACTCAAAATACAGGTAAACAGCGCCCACTGTCTGCTAGAGGCTACTATCAGTGACAATAGCATCGAGAAGGATAGATTTTACTGGAGACTAAAAACCTATTAACACGAGAAAAGTTCTCATTCACAGTTAAGAGGTCAGACGACTTGTTCTGGAACAGGAGGGAAACAACACGGCCTCTTAGTTCCATGCTTCATAGAAATTAGAGGTTTGTAAATTTGTCAGTGCGCATGGCCACTCCTTTATGTCAGGAATGTTCATTTGTTTATGTTCTCTCTTTGAGCTAACCTACATGAGGTTACAATACGTTACTAGACAACAGGAATGAGAACTAGCTGAACAGAGGTGATTATTATGGTGAGTACATAATGATAAAATTTGTATCTTGGCTAATCAGTAGAGTATGCTATTGTCAATACGTGTAAATTAAGTATTTGTCTAAAATGTTTTTTTTGTTATTATTATTATTTTTGTTATTTCACGGTCACATTGTTTTACTATTCGATTTGATTTTAATACTGTTCACTAAAATGTGCTTGAGTGCATTTGTTATATTTGCGGTTTTAGGGGCAGATATCAACTTGTCCTTAAATTTAAGAGGCATTACCCAAAAATACACAAGCTGAATATTTTACATTTTAAAGGTTATTTCAAGCTATTAGAATAAGTCTGTGACGTTCCAGAGCACCACTAACTGCCATAGGACCTGTTGGCATCATTGTTTTTAGACTCAGTAATATCCATCATTACACCACAGTTGTATACTTTCTCACATTGTAACATTATTGGTATTTATTCAGCTTTTACCTCACTGCAAGTGCTCTCGATGCATTTCACAGTGAAATGCATTTGGTTTAAAAAATAATGCATCATTCTGACATATACAAATGAAATACACTTTTTTGTCATTTCCACATTAAGGCTGACCCGGATGTGTCTTCTCAAAGTGGTGGTTATGATGTGGAGCTGTTTGTGGAGACCCCAGACAATGACTTGATCTGCACCATTTGCCAAGGGGTCCTCAGGTGCCCAGTAAGAGCTGCATGCCATCACATCTTCTGCAAGAAATGCATTTTGCAATGGCTGAAGAGGTACTGCCTGTGCCTCATTACAAGTAAAAATTAGTGCTTCCATAAAGCCTGGCTGAAGGGCCTGTTTGCCTTACACAAATAAGTAAACCTAGTTCTAAATAAAAAGCTTGTTCAACGGAGAATCCTAATTCAAATAGTTTTATTATATATTCCAAAACTATAGATTTGATCTATATATGGGAGACTGTCCTGAAAAGTGTCATGTTCACCTTATAGTATATATATATTTATTTTTTATTATTACAATTATTTTTTCCTGAGGTGTAGACAGCAGACTTGCCCCTGCTGCAGAAAGCCTGTTAACCAGAGCCTGATATTTGTGATGTTCAAGCTAGGCAAGGCAATCGGTCGCCTAAAGATCAAGGTAAATTTATATGTACATTTTCTGTTAACCTAATCTCTTGTGGCAAACATCTTCTCACTTGCCCCTTGGGTGTGTTCATGCTTAATCTTGCAAAGCCAGATCACACAAAGCCAGAGTGTGTTTCTGAACGTTGCATATATGACAGTCAGTCCATGCAAGGTTAGCACATGCTAATTGTTTTACAAGTATTAATAAAGAATCCATAGAGTTATAAGCTCTCAATGAATATTAGACAATGACTTTGTAATGATACTTCACCAAGTGTAGATTTTAAAAGATGATTTTAAAACTACAAACACTCTTTTCTGTAGTGTAAAAATGAGATCCGTGGCTGCCCGGATACTTTAGCCCTCTCGGAGCAGTACTGCCATAGCATGAGCTGCCTGTTTGAGCTCATCCCCTGCCCCTACCAGGGCTGCCGTGCTCAGCTCCTCCGCAGGGACCTGGAAGCTCACGCCAAGCACTGTGAGCACTGGCGGCAACCCTGCAACATGGGCTGTGGTACGGTGTTGTCCCACCGCACCCAGGCCCAGCACAACTGCTACAGGCAGCTGAGGCAGGAATACGAGGCCAGGCAAAGGAATCACCGGGTTATTGCAGCAGCGCTCCAGAGGAAGATGAGGAGGATGCAGAGCACCATGGCACACATGAAGAGGCAGATCGGCCTGATCTGTGAGAGCCTGGAAGTCATGGATGACCTGGAGGAGGTGGAGGAGGAAGAACTGGGCGAAACCAGCGGCAGTGGGAGTTTTAGTAGCAGCAACAGCAGCTCATGAGCACTGATGGGATGTAAAATAACTCACACACATGATTTTCTCTGCACTGGAACTGTGAAGGGCTACGCTGATTTTACTGATAAAAGATCTGTGGAAATTGAGTGTTCAAAGATGGGCTGCCTGAAATAACGCATTTGATCAGAATTGCTTTAAGGACATGTTGATAATAAAACTTCATATTTGAAAATGTATGTGTAAAGATATAACCACTTAATACTGTGGCGTTTTTTCCATTTTTATTTTGTAAACGTAAAATATATCAAATATATATATATATATTTTGTAAACGAAGTCAACAATCTTGATTGTGTTTTTTTATCCCCATCCTTTTACATTCCCCATCTGACTCATCTCCGAACCATATAAATAGTTCATTTGACACCAGCATAGCTCTTCGCTGTCCCTTGTGTACTCAGTGGACACTTTATTTAATTTATTTTTTAAATTTTATTTAAGCAGGGTAGGTCACGCTAAGCCCTAAAGTCCCTTTTGCGGATGAGCCCAGCATGGTCACATCAAATACACACAATCTATATTTCTATAAATATGTAGTACACAGAACAACAAAAACATGAGCTACAGCTACACATAAAAAGATCAAGTTCCGGTTCAAGTTTATTTATCAAATGCACCGAATAACACAGCGTCATTCTAAACAATTAAATTCTTGTGACATGGCACACAAAATCTACATAGTAAGAATTAAGAAATATATAAAATAAAAAAATGTAGCAATAATTTACATACCAATATAAACTAGCAGCAATTTTAAAGAGTGTAGAATAGGGAATATTGACAATTTGGTTTAGAAGCATTGAATATTATAAAAATGAATGTGATATGCTTATGAATGGCACATACAAAATAATATTCTAATGTACATGAAAAGACTTCAGAGCATTTGGAATGTTCATGTGATCAGTATGATGAATGTTCATATGATCAGTGTTGCTGGTTGAGGAGTCTTATGGCCTGAGGGAAAAAACTGTTTGTGAGCCTGGATGCTCCGATGCTCCGGTATCCAGTGGTGTAGTGGTGCCCGGAGAAGTGGGTATACTATAATCAGGGGAATAGAATTAGGGGGGACAGGGGGGGTCATGACCCCCCCCAATATTACAGACAGGTCAATGTGACCCTCCTGGAAAAGAGTGAAAGTCCTGGGATTTTGCTAATGACTCATAATTGTATCCTAATTTTGTTACTTGGTGTTTGGTAATGAAGGGCCTACTTTGCATCAGCAACATTGACTCAACAACAAACAACTCATTCATAAGAATACAACTGAAGGCACCTTTATTCATAGCAACTAGTTTCTAAGTCATTAATCATTTGATTGTTAATCATAAATATAATAAATTATGTGTCAGGCAGTCATTCATGCAATGATATGCAAAATCATGATCCTATTAAACAGCTACTTCAATTAGGGTACAATCATTTAGCAATCAATTATTTATTTATCAATCATTGGACACCTATTTGGAAGTTGAAAACAAACATTTTAGCACTTTGTCAACAATTATTAAATGATCAATATGTTTTGATTTTTAATCTAGCCAGAAACGTAATCAGGAAGTAGCAACAGAACTTGTCAAGGAGTATTAATCCAACTCCAACCACTGAATCGATTGAGAGCATCAGAATATAGGTAGAGGACACATACACATTAATAGTGTAGTAAGAACATTTACTTAGACTCCAATAGAGAATACTACAATAGAGAATACTACAGACCAGGTATTCCAAAACAGTTCAAAGGTTCTACCAAAAACAGTCACACTTACGCGTGAGTGTGGGTGAGAAAGTAAGCAGGTGATTGAGTGAGTGTGTGAGTGAGTGAGAGAGGGAGTGTATTGAATGAGAGTGTGTGCCCTGTGGTCTACATTGCAGAGGTCTCTTTTGCTACTGATGCCTTTAAGCACAACTAACTTTTCAAAAAGTGTGGCATTTAGACGTCATCAATGGGGCTGGTTGATCAGTCCAGCAAAGGAAACTAAACGCTCTACAAGAGCTGAGGAAGGGATGATTGTGTTAAACCTCCAAAAAGGTGCTTGATTAGGGGATACTGCTCCAAAGACGCCAAGTACACACCTTGACCTTCTTCTTCAGGTATGGATGCCTTTTCTGTTCTGATCTCAGTCTTGGCAAATTACTGAGTAGGCACCAATCAGAGGCAGCATTTTTATGATGTCATCATGTAGACTTTTCACAAACTATTTTACAGTAAGCTACAAAATACAAAACACTGAAGAATTTTGATACAAAATTTGAAGCAATTTTCATCAAATACAAATGACAAAATCCTATTTTTTATTTGAAATACATGTATTATAAATCCTGCCCATCCCAGTGTAACACCATGTAGATACATTGGAAACCAAGTCTTCGAACTACCCTAACCTACCCAGTTTCTTGCATCCTAACCAGAGGTTTTTGGACTTCATAGTAAATCTTTCACTTACCTGTCTATAGGTCTGGCCAATCATTGGTGTCTATGAAGAACAAAGAACATACATTATACGCAGTCATTTAAAGTGAAAGTGCAAATAAGATTACCAATTTACACCACAACAAGATTGCAATATTGTATTAAAATAGCAAGCTATGTATGATCCACTCTCGGCCATATGAAAGCTGAAAGGTTTAAAATATGAAATCTAGCTAACTAGTTACCAGACCTGATGTCAGCTTCCCTACCTGCATTTTCCAATTGAACTATAGCTACCATTTCCAAAATTTAAAAATTGTCAACAGTAAAGTTAGCTAGAAAACGTTAGCTAGTTAAGGCAGACCATAACCCCCCCCCCTTTTAGTCTTGCAGATGTTGAGAGAGAGTTTGATTTCCTGGCACCATGTAGCCAGGTTCTTTACCTCCTCTCTGTAAGCAGTCTCATTATCGTTGGAGATGATACCCAGGCTGGTGGTGTCGTCCGCGAACTTAGGGATGATGTTGGAGCTACGTGTGGCCACACAGTCATGCGTGAACAGGGAGTAGAGGAGGGGAGTGACTATGCAGCCCTGGGGGGCCCGGTGCTCAGGGTAAGTGCAGAGGAGGTGAGGTTGCCCATTGTCACCACCTGGGGTCTGCCTGTAAGACAGTCCAGGATCCAATGGTGGTCTGTTTGGAGTCAGGGAAAGGTTGAATATAGAGATGAAAACCTTCGCTAGCTGGTCTGCGCACCCCCTGAGGACATGGACTGGAATGCCATCTAGCCCTGGTGACTTCTGAGGGTTCACTCTTTTAAAAGCTTTCTTCACTTCAGCCGTGGTTAGGGACAGATTGCGGCCGTCCAGCAAGCCTTCCAGAAAGAATGGTGTTTGTCGCCTCAAACCGTGCGTAGGTGTTGAGCTCCTTGGGTAGAGATGACGGCTTAAAGGAGCCATATGTAATATTTTTACTGTATTACTAACATAAATTACAAGAACACATCTGCAGTTAATGTTTTAAGGTAATTTTTTAAATAGTTTTTTTCTACAAAGTTCAGGGTGCCTGAGATATTCCCAATTTAAATTTTCTCTCCAGTGTCAATCTGTTTGTATTGACGTGCAGTGACCTCATACTCGCTTTAGACACTCGCAGTACTTACTATCCCTCCCACCTCACACTGGACTTGCAATACTATTCCAGAACAGTTTAAATTCAGTCATGTAAATGCACAAAATAGAAGTCCGTACATACAATACGTTCCCAAATCTTTGATAGAATCTGCAAGGTGGATCATACGGATTACATGGTGTTGAAAACATCGCGAGATTTGCCGTTCTATAAATTCAAACGGAACTAAATCGAGGCCTTCTTCCTGTTATACAGAGCACGTAAGTAACATGTTGTATGCGCGCTCAAAGAATTAGAATCCACGAATATCGGCGTGATCTTTGTAGTGATTATGTTATTTGAGTACAGAAACCCATTATTATACGTTTCACAGTTGATTTCACCCTGTATTGAGGAGTTCATGCTTCTAGAATAATTATATTTCGCTTAATTCTACGCCAGTTTCTAGCTGTCTAGTTAGCGTACATAAATGTAGTGTTTTCAGAAAGGAAGTGATTAAACATGCTCTGACTAACGTTTATTGCTTGGATAATGAAACTAGTCGGTTAAACAGTTATACGAGACGTGATGTTTCGTTGACTAATATTACTGAGAATTCAAGCAGTACAACATCGTTTAGCTATGAAACAAAGATTCATCGTTCAGACATCTCACCATGTATTGTTTTTAACAGCAAATGGCGGACAACGCCGGTGGAGAACGTGGAGGTTTCCGTGGAGGTTTTGGTAGTGGCGACCGGGGTCGCGGCCGTGGACGCGGTAGAGGCCGCGGTCGTGGTCGTGGACGCGGTGCCAGGGGCGGCAAGTCCGAGGACAAGGAAGTGAGTAGACATCCCTGAGCCCTGTTCTGTTTCAATGTAGACTGTCTCAAATCAGCAACGGAGAGAATGAATTAAGGACACTTAAGTACAGCAGAAGTACAGGTAATTTTAGAATTAAAACAAGTTAATGCTTCATTGGCGGGAAGTTGTTGTGAAATGACCTGTTGACCAGATTCAAACTCATGCTGTGTCAGTACATGTACACAGGAAGCAGTGGTCTAGACCAGCTCAGGTGGCTTATGATTTTATAGTAGTGCCAACAAGTTGTAATTTTGTTAAATATTAGAATGTCAAAGAACATTCTCAACTTGGCCAGTACTGACTCTGTTCACTGCCGTCTGCTAAAATGGGGTGACTTTGAGGCTGTGCAAACTGGACAGCTAGAAGTTTGCCCTCATTCTCTAGTTAAATGTGGCTTTTGTAATGTGGTTTTGTTTCATATGACGGATTCATGCACATTTCTGTAAACTGGTGTTACATGCAGTGTATGTGTTTCAGTGGGTGCCAGTGACCAAGCTGGGTCGCCTTGTCAAGGACATGAAGATCAAGTCTCTAGAGGAGATTTATCTTTACTCCCTGCCTATCAAGGTAAATTATACATCTACATAGTTGTACACTATCTGAACTAAAAGCCCTTAGTAATGCATCAGAATCACCTTTAATTGCTAAACACTTTACATGGAGCCTTTTGATAGTGAATATTGTCTTATCCTCTATGGGACATGTCTGCTGAAAGCCACATCTCAGGAGTTTTAGAATTCCATCTGCTGGTGAATGATTGTAACTGTGGATGATCTGGCACTTGGTACATTGCCTTTACTGTAGAGATGAGCTCTACACTAAAGATGTAAGAAGGTTCATGAGAAAAGTGTTCATTTTATTAGTCCTAGCTTTATTTTACTCAATGTTCTCTCATTTCAGGAGTCTGAGATTATTGACTTCTTCCTGGGGTCTGCACTGAAGGATGAGGTGCTGAAGATCATGCCTGTCCAGAAGCAAACCAGAGCTGGTCAGCGCACCAGGTTCAAGGCCTTTGTTGCCATCGGTGACTACAACGGCCACGTTGGCCTGGGGGTGAAGTGCTCCAAGGAGGTGGCCACTGCCATCCGCGGGGCCATCATCCTGGCCAAGCTGTCCATTGTCCCCGTGAGGAGAGGATACTGGGGAAACAAGATCGGCAAGCCTCACACTGTGCCCTGCAAGGTGACGGGTCGTTGTGGCTCGGTTCTGGTGCGTCTGATCCCTGCGCCCCGTGGTACTGGCATCGTCTCTGCCCCGGTGCCCAAGAAGCTGCTCATGATGGCTGGTATCGATGATTGCTACACATCTGCCAGGGGATGCACAGCCACTCTGGGCAATTTTGGTAAGACGGCCCTACACTAGTGTTGGACACTTTGAATGGGTTTGAGTGCAGCCGCTTCTCCTCCTAGCTCTGCTCAGCTTCACCGGTCAGTGGTGTAGTGGGCATTAATCAGGAGGGAAAGAAAGGAGTATGGTAATGCACGACAGGAAGATTTCCCCATGGTCTCTCCTGTTCCTCCTTTGTGCTCAACACATCCATATAACTACAGCAGCCCAGTCTGGTAATTGGTCTTTGAAACTTAACTGTTGTTTCTCTTAACAGCCAAGGCTACTTTTGATGCCATCTCCAAGACATACAGCTACCTGACCCCTGACCTGTGGAAGGAGACAGTCTTCACAAAGTCTCCCTACCAGGTCAGATCAAAAGCCTTGTTGTCACAACTTGTTACTGGGTTCGGAGATATTTAACTTGAGTTGCTTTGTAAGACTAGTAATACTCCTAAGACTTCTCTTGCCTTTGTATTGCCTGTTCATTGTTTCAAAAATGAATGGGTTACTGAAGGAGGCATACAGCAATTCTTGAGGTTGTCTTTGATCGGTGCCTACTGAATCCTTTCTTTATGCTCAACTGCAAGAACATTGTACAAACACCAAGTTCTAGACAAGTGCGATGAGGAGTTTTGTTACTGTAAACAGGCCTGCTTTTCATGTATTCAAAACAGTAGTTAATGAAACTGAAACTGATGTATATATTCTGTCCTGCAGGAGTTCACTGATCATCTGGCGAAGACCCACACTCGGGTGTCTGTCCAGAGGACCGCAGCAGCTGTCCAGGCAACCTCCTAAATACTGACAACACTGAGTTGATTAAAAGGTTTTGAAACTAGTCATTGATTACTGTGTGGTTATTGGAAGGTGAATCTGTGACATGCTTTACTATCAGTATTACTGTCATCAGTGTTTAGGATTCTACATCTGTTACAAGTGTGGGCCCAAGACTTTTCCATTAAGTACATTGGATGGAATCAAATTTACATGCTAGGAGAGATGGGTTTCTATGTACATCAGTTTAATATTGGAAAAAGCTGCATGAATAAATGTCTGTAAACTACTGCAATCAGTCATTGTATTTGGTCAATATAAGAAGTCAGGTGCTTTGTCAGAACATTCTTAAACAGTGAAACAAGTAGCCAAATTTCCTGTCTTGTAACAATTATTTGATTAAATGAAATTTAACCAGGTTAGTCTGTTTGAACTTGGCAGTGACCCTCTGTGTTCAGAATCAAGTGAACAGTATATACAGGACAAGGTTGATTAAACAGGTGTGTTGCTCAGGACTTAAGAATGAGGTGTCAAACTTAAGGACCGGAACATTTCACAAAAGATCCTTAAGTACAGAATTACTGCCAAATTAAATGTTTGTTTTAGGTATGCCCTGAGATCTACCAGAGTGCAGGTAACTAGAGTATTGGAGTGCCTGTCAGGAAGGTGGGTTAGCCACTGAAAGTCTGGGGCATTGTGAAGGTGTGCTGATGAATAAACAGATGGCGGTGCTGAACTACATCCAACTTTTGAGTTGTCAAGACAGATTTTTAGATTACTTGACTGCATGATGGGTGTTCCACTGTAACAATTCTGGATCTAACTACATTGACGGTAATATGGGTGTTGAGTGAGCAGATAAAGCAGTGTTTATCTCTGACCAGAGCACTTCAGGATACAGTTAAAACTTGACAGCTGGTGCATGTTCATTTGGTCTTGTGAATTTAAGGTTTCTGGTGTAGCAGACAGGTCACAGACTGTTAATGGCACTGCATGAAGTTAAACTGGTCCTTTCAGGGCAGGAATGTCTAGGTAGGTTCTGAAGAGTAAACTAACTTTTTTTGCCATTAACAGGTAAGCGGAACTTTGGGGGGGAAAAAAAAAAAACTATTTAAGGATTTTACAGCAATGTTGTAGGATGGACAGTATTCAGTAACAGCTGAGATTAAGCTAGACAAAGTTTTCAGAACAGTTATTAAATGGAGAGATGGCTGCGATGTCACATTCCAGTAGTCAGTTACCTAGGTTGTGTAACATGCAGTCCTTAACCTGGATGGAGATTTGGAGGCCTCTGGGTTACAATAATGAGGGCCTGCAGACTTACCTGAAATTATCAAACAGAAAACCTGTTTGATAGAATAAATACTCAATATTTCCTTTAAATATGGCTTGAGTTGTGCAGAAAGCTGGAGTTGAGGGTGTATGCAGTTCTACCATAACTAAATAAAAAAAAAATGACAATGTTTTTTGTTTTTTTCAAATAAACTTTTTTGACATTTAATACATGGTATAGACATGGAGCAGACTTTAGGTTTGACGCGGTGTTTTAGGCCTTCGCATTGGCCGCCATCATCCTCTCTTTCTGCTTCATCAGACATTTTCTTGAGCTGGCATAAGCTCCCAGGTCCCCATCTACAACAGAATCAGGAATGGGGGTAAGGTTTAGGATCTAACACCAGTTAGACAATCCAACAGTATCCTTACAGACTTTGCATTTTACAAAACTAACTTTTTTAGCCAGAACAAGTTGTGTAGCATGAACAATCTTATGTTAGATTATTTATCTCACACTTATATGGTTAAGTCATTTGAACAGGAAATTGAAATGATTTGTATTGGAACGGTTCAGGCATTTACATTTCAAAAATATTTTCAGTGCCATTTAAATCAGGCCTTACTGTAACATTGGGGAAGAAATGTTTAAAACATTTGCTCCATGCCGGACTGTGGCTGTCAATCATGGGCAAATCAAGCAATACAGGTATGTGCACACTGCACAGAAAGTAGATACAGTTGTGACAAGTGTCTTCACACTTTGAAGACACTTGAGAGGGAGCTCTATAAAATATGTGGTGCACGCTATCTCGGTAGGTGGAGTCACCAGCTATCGATGTCTACAATTTAACACAAAATCTATTTTCACGAGTCTTCTTCGATACGTCTCCGAAAATGTTGCCTAATGTAAACAAGCACTGGTAGGACTGTTTGATAAATCTAGGGCTGCAGCTATCAATTATTCTATGCAAACGTGCTTGATTATTTGAATAACCAAAACAAAAAACCATGCCTTGCTCTGTATTTGGTGTTGCCTTTTACACTGACAGTCGATGTCCTATACTTAAACAGCTGAAATAAATGATCTTAGAGATTTTCATACATGCATATTTCTATATTACCAGTTATTAAATCCAAAAATTAGGGCCTAATGTAAAATGTTAGACATTGTTGCATGTTGCTGTGTGTACACTGTACTAGGAGAAAGGTAGAGCATTACATCGGAGGAAAACACTATGTCAGACTGGCACAAGCCTTTGTTATGATGTCTACGATGGTACAGTAAAGATAGTTCACTGGTAAAATAAAACACATCCCAAACCAAACAGTGTTCTCAGTGCATCTGCATGCTCATAATGGCAGGGTGCATCCCTTCTATATCCAGTAAAAAAGTTGGAGGTTTTAGGAAAGTGACAGTCATTTTTGCCCCCAGGTTGGCAGCGACACATTATGACAACTGTCACTGGTAACACTGAATGGTAAAGGCATGACTGGAGGGTGGTACATACAGCGTGACTGGTAGGCCTTGGCCACATCAGAAAACTGCTGGATCTCCTTGGCACAGTTCTGCTGGTAGCTGGCACCCTCCCTCTGCTGGCAGGCCCTCAGACGCTCCTGGACCACCTTCACAATCTCCTGGTCCACTTTACTGAAAGGGGAAACAAATGTACGGCTGTTTGGAAGAAGGGTGCAAATACACTGATGGAACTCACCAACCATCAATTAAAGATAAAGCACTCCAAGGACAGATGAGGCTGTGCCAATTAATCAATGAAAACAGCAGGTAACCATCTTATGGTATCTGACCACAGTCACTAGTGTTGGGTAGGACCCCTTTAGCCTCTACCCACTTCATGGTTTGGCGCATTGTGTTCAGAGATGCTCTTCTGCACACCACTGCTGTAAAAATTGTTATTTAGGTATTTGTTGCCTTTGTCAGCTTGAACGAATCTGGCCATTTTTAACTTGAGTTGGATAGGATAGGAGGAGGTACTGTCCTTCTCAGTTGTTGTTCTTTTCTCACACCTCTTCCCTAAGAATACAACTGAGTTGCTGGCACAATTTTACATATCATATTAAAGGTCCCTGAATAAAATATTTATAAACTGTTTGAAAAGTGTTTACCACTTCATTCCCATCTTTCTAACTGTCAAAACACAATCTTTAAAATAAGAACTGTGTTTTTATGAGTGATGTAAGGTAACTAATCTTAATATTCACAGTTCATAAATGCAATAATGTACTTATAAACCAGATAAAGGAGTGATTGTCAACTCTATGTCTTGACCCCAGACGACACCCTGTCCTTCTCGCCAACATCAATCAGTTGACTTGCACCTGAGTCACTGCACTAATTTTCAGGTCATAATAACCCTTTTGTGCTCCTTTAAAACATATTCGATGGGGTTTCTTCATATCGGCAGTTGGTGTAGAGTCCCTGGTGTCTGACTGTAATTAGGAGGAACGAAAAGCACTGTTGGCCGTTGAGGACAACTGCTCGCAAAGTGTGTACATACAAATCTCGCCTCCACTGCATCTCAGCCTCATAGTAGCATAGGTAGTCTCCCTCTGTGCACTCGGTCAGATCAGGAACACGCCGGAACTTCTGGTGGTAGTACTTGTGGTTGTTGCCTGACTGGACACCCTCCACAAGTTCTGTTGAAAAACAAGTGAAGGATGTCAACATTTGCCTGTATATTGGCCACGTAGGAGAAGGGTACATGGGACTTGGTGCTCACAGACCTGAAAGGATAGGTTTGGTAAAAGCTAACTGCAGAATTCGCTTTCACCTATCCATTTAATGTTAGCTAGTTATGGGATGACTGATACATGAAGGACACAGCATGCACAGCAGACTGGGAAACAAAAAGTAAACTAAGAAATCAAGCAACTAAGCACTTTCTGAAGTCCAACCAGGTTTGCTCAGAAACAAAATGTTACACCTCCCTCCCATGGAAATTAACTGCATGTTGTTTTGACTTTTTATAAACAATAATAGTTAAAAAAAGGGCGGGGAAATGTTCTTGCTGCATTGTGTTTGTGGTGGAACACATGGTCCGGCAGAATCGGTTTTATTTGTGTGTCTGTAGCACACAAAGTGATTGCAAGTTGTTGCTAAATAAATCACCACTGAATTGCTGATCATGATTTGTTTGTCTTAGGACTCAACATTTACTTGATTCAATATAAATTGAATTTCATGGGTCTGGCAGATTTTAATAGAAGCCATATGACAAAGGCATCCCAAAAAAAGAAAATCCCTACTGACAGCATCTTCTTCTGCCTCCAAAGCTACATAGCCAGATATTTGAAATAATTTTAGATACTTTTTGAAAGGGTAGGGATTTAGATGTTTTTGGAAAAGGGCATTGGCTCTGCTATGCTTTTAAGTGAAAGCTGGTCCCGCCATTGGCAGACAAAGAATAGCTTGGGCTGTGCATCCAATAGGGTTAGAGTGTGTGGACGAGTGGGAGAACTTTGGTAGGTTGAATACCAGACGAGATGCAGTATTCTAGGTAAGTTGAAGGTGTCTGATTGCACAAGCAGGGAGCCCAACCAACAATGAGCTGATTTGTAACAGTAACTTTGTAAAGTATTTCACTGTAAATGTGGCCAAGAAACCAGTGGTAATGCACACACAATGTATATTAATCTGTTTTAGTTTACATTGTAGGGAATAGGCTGGCTGACTTCGCCAAAATGTCACACTCATTGAATCTTTACACTTGTTATGGCAGATGCTACAGCCTCTGTTTCTTTCTGCACGTGGACAACTGCTCAGTCAAATGGTAACTCTGTCAAAGGATACCAGTTTGTCCAAAACAAAGCAGCACATATTGCAATTAGACATACAACAAGGGCAAATGTCAATACCAAGTCAATATCTCCTGGCTCTTTGAGGAGACTGACTGGATGTACTGAGGTGTCTGTTCAAGATGTTGGCGCACTGTTCCGGTGGTCATCCAGATTAACAACAGGGTTGAAGTTTTAAATAAAACCTATAAAGACAAATTCTAGACTATATGCCCAGGCTATAGTGTCTTGCTCTTGGGCTCATACGCACTGCCGACCCACAATCCCAAATTTTGAAACGGGCCCCTGGGTGCGTCTGTTTCTGTTTGTGTGTGTACTACCGCACCGGCCTTACTGTAACGTTATCTATGTTCTGTAGCGCTGCAGTAGCTGAATCAATGACTGCAGTCTGTGAACATTCACCCGGCACACGAAAGCCTACATTCTGATGAGAAATATGTTTTGTAGCCCACTGGTATATTACCAAGAAGTCTGTCCACCTGAATGTCTCCAGAATGCTAGCTTACCAACATTGGCATGGCTTAATATTACAAAGCTAGCTAGCTAACTCACCTTTGAAAGTGGTGACAGGGAGGTCCACGGAATAATAAAATAGTTTAGTCAAAATCAGCGCGGGGTTAGGAAGGGCAGTCTGCTTGTCCACCACGGGAGTCTGACGGGGAGGCTCCGGGTACGCATTTTTATCAGAGTCCGATGGCATTTTGCTTTGTTTAGTTTGAAAAAATAAGAAATCTCTACCATTCGACCTCGTCTATGCTCCTTTCGAGGCTGCGCATGCGTTGGAGAAATAAACATGGCGATAGAGGTCAATTCATAGAGAAGGGTAGAGGACGCATTCCTGTACATATTTGCGTTGTAATGTACACTCACCGGCCAGTTCATTGGGTACACCACTATATCAAAGAAAATGGATTGCTCCTGAAAACGTGGCCATTAATTGCTATTAAAAGCAGGTAAACATACCTCAATATACTGATGGAATGTCAGAAAGGTCAAGCGAGAGACATAAGCGACATCGGGGAGGAGTTAAAGCCCCCCTAAAATAGTCCTAGCGACGTCCCTTTTTGATATGCTCCCTTGCAATCTCTAATATAGAATTTACCTTTATTTTCAGAGGTCAAAGTTATGTGAAGTATGTGAAGAAGGTGCAGTGTAATTTCTTTAACTCCCATAAGATGGCACTACATGACCAAAAGTCTTCTGACCAAAAAAATTACTTAATTCTAACATAATCAAAATATTTCACATCTATTTTGATGCTTGCTTATGAATTTCCTACTGGAGAATCTTATCAGCATTACACTAGCCTTTGAGGCCGAACACTCCATTCCCTATCTGCCACCACCAGAGTCTGAGGGCAGGATAAACCTGCCTCCCAAATGTACCTGATCTGCATGAATTGGGCCCTTGTTGGTTGCTAGGGCAAAAGCCAGAGGGGTCACACACTTTTCACAGTTTTGGACAGCAACATCTGGACTCGAATCGCTGGACCTGGAGGATGGTACGCAGGCAAAAATGAGTGCAGTATGCATACAATATGTTTTTCCAAATAGTTATGAATACTGCCTCTGTATATATTCAGGGATTATAGGATGTTTATACATGTACCTTGCTCTTTGCTCTAATTTGAAATTGTATTGTATTACTTGTCTTTAATTTCCATCTACAGACACCACTACCATACTGCTTCACTGCTGTTCTACATCCCAACATGACTGATTTCTGTGTGCGTGTGTGTGTGTGTGTGTGTGTGTGTTTGTGTGTGTAACTCTTTGGCTGCCTTAACCTCTTCATTGGAGCAGTGTCAGTGGGAACAGTGTCACTTCCTCCTACAGTTGGCTATTATATTATTTATTTTTAAACTAGATAATTGCACTGGGGAAACAAATGTCATGTATACGTTACAAAAACCGAACCACTGAAACATTTGAACCTTTATATGCATTCCATCTCGATAAGTAGATCCCTTGATTGACTATGTCCGAGGCTATATGTGTAGAACCTGCTGTGAACGGGTGCTGTAACAGTAGACCTATTTTGCTCTTCCCCTGGCCTGACAGATGTCTGCAGCCAGTTGTCTGGCCCACTATGAGCAATGACCAACCCACCCCCCCAGTCTGAACTTGTTTGAAAATGAATACGGCTCCTTAACTGGGCCAGCCACCAAATTAGAGCACTGCACGGAGTATCATCTTGGGTATGACCCTGACATCAGCACTTGTTCCATTCTCTTTCTGTCCTTCGCCTGGACGGTGCACACACACATGGTCAGTGCTCCTGCTGTCTTCTTCTCTAATTCTAACCTAAAGGTCATATCGGGCTGCGCTTACCTTGGTCTGCTATTGTCTTTATGTGTGTTTATTTATGTATGATTAGATTTTTTCGTTTATCTGATGTACTCTGTTAGGATTTTAGAGAACTTTTTATAGAATTTGCATCGTCAGGTTGCTTTCGTAACATGCCATGTGGAAGAGAGCAATGGAGTCTTGCTTTCTACACATGGTCTCAGACATCAGACATATAATTACCATCACTCTTTGGACTTGGTCTGTTGTTTCTCAGCTGTCCAAGAATAATTTGTCACTATTATATTTGAGAATTTTAATTCATTTATTTGACTTAATTCATTTATTTGACCATCATATACTTGGATACTGATAAAACATTTAATAGTGCAATGTTACTAACTTGATTTTTGAATAATGAAGGATTTGTCACATGTATTGTTAAGACAGCATTTTTCTATAGTTTTCATTGTGTTAAATATTTCTGAAGTGCACTGAAATATTTGTTATTTTTCCATTTTAGTTGGGAATACAGCTTTCAGGAAGTTTAGTCTTATAAAGGAAGTGGATATAATGTAGATATACTGATGCCTGTCATTTTCCTCACAGATACTGTGGGTTTGGAAGACTTATGTACTTCAATCGATCATTACTCATTTTCTGACGGGCGTGTCTTTGGTCCCTGTGCCTGTATTAAACACCTGTGTTACACATTCTTTGGTGTACAGGCTGTATAGCACACTGACACATGTCTTCAGCGACCGTTACTTAAGATGTCAGGCCGGCAGAGTACACAACATAACCATTCATTCTCAGAACGCATCCACTGGGCCTCTTCTTGACACATGTATGTTCTTGGCACCGAGCTAGACCGGACAAGTGTCTCTGTCAGAAACACATAGCATGTGCAGATGACTAGTGGTATGAATGTGATTAAGTGGGATTTTGAGATTATTCGGATGCTTGCCCCATCCCATTGGAGGAACAGCTTATTTGTGTTAGTTAGTTTGTAACACAAGATGTTAGTTTATACTGTACTTATTTCATCTGCTTCCTGTTGGTTATCTATTGCTGGTTAGTTTGGATACATGCAAAAAAGATGATATGAATTCAAATAAAACTAAACAAATAGACGGAAACATCAACTTTAAAAACCGACTCTTCTCAAGCGGGAAGCACAATAATGACCTGGGCTATGGGGACTACTGCAGTAATGTCCTGGACTATAGGGACTATAGCTGAAATTCAACACTACTGTTGTTTGCTCCTTGGGGTTTTAAGGCCGGGTGTTTTGTAAAAGCACTTTGTGACAACTGCTGATGTAAAAAGGGCTTTATAAATAAATTTGATTGATTGATTGATTGATTGATATAGCAGTAATGACCTGGACTGTGGGGACTACAGCAATAATGTTCTGGACTATAGGGACTACAGCAGTAATGACCTGGACTATGGAGATTACAGCAGTAATGACCTGGAGTATAGGGACTACA